>JAHIAM010002336.1:0-51953 GCA_021605205.1 Aegilops longissima | reverse complement strand
GCAGCCACGTAAAACTTGCAACAACAAAGTAGAGGACGCCTAACTTGTTTTTGCAGGCGTGTTGTGATGTGATGTGGTCAAGACGTGATGCTATATTTTATTGTATGAGATGATCATGTTTTGTAACCGAAGTTATCGGCAATCGGCAGGAGCCATATGGTTGTCGCTTATTGTATGAAATGCAACGCCATGTAATTGCTTTACTTTATCACTAAGCAATGGCGATAGTCGAGAAGCAATAGTTGGCGAGACGACAACGATGCTACGATGGAGATCAAGGTGTCGCGCGGTGACGATGGTGATCATGACGGTGCTTGGCGATGGAGATCACAAGCACAAGATGATGATGACCATATCATATCACTTATATTGATTGCATGTGATGTTTATCCTTTATGCATCTTATCTTGCTTTGATTGACGGTAGCATTATAAGATGATCTCTCACTAAAATAATCAAGAGGTGTTCTCCCGAGTATGCAACGCTGCTAAAAGTTCATAGTACCCGGACACCACGTGATGATCGGGTGTGATAAGTTCTACGTCCATCTACAACGAAAGCAAAACAGTTGCACACGCGAATACTCAAAGTTAAACTTGACGAGCCTAGCATATAACAGATATGGCCTCGAACACGGAGACCGAAGGTTGAACGTGAATCATATAGTAGATATGATCAACATAGTGATGTTCACCATTGAAACTACTCCATCTCACGTGATGATCGGACATGGTTTAGTTGATATGGATCACGTGATCACTTAGAATATTAGAGGGATGTCTATCTAAGTGGGAGTTCTTAAGTAATATGATTAATTGAACTTAAATTTATCATGAACTTAGTCCTGGTAGTATTTTGCAAATTATGTTGTAGATCAATAGCTCGCGTTGTTGCTTCCCTATGCTTTTATATGTTTGTTTTGATATGTTCCTAGAGAAAAATTATGTTGAAAAATGTTAGTAGCAATGATGCGGATTGGATCCGTGATCCGAGGTTATCCTCATTGCTGCACGTAAGAATTATGTCCTTAATGCACCGCTAGGTGACAGACCTATTGCAAGAGCAAGATGCGACGTTATGAACGTTTGGCTAGCTCAATATGATGACTACTTGATAGTTTAGTGCACCATGCTTAAAAGGCTTAGAATCGGGACTTCAAAGACGTTTTGAACGCCATGGACCATATGAGATGTTCCAGAATTGAAGTTAATATTTCAAGCAAATACCGAGTTGAGAGATATGAAGTCTCCAACAAGTTCTATAGCTAAAAGATGGAGGAGAATCGCTCAACTAGTGAGCATGTGCTCAGATTGTCCGGTACTTCAATCGCTTGAATCAAGTGGGAGTTAATCTTCCGGATAAGATAGTGATTGATGAATTCTCTAGTCACCATCACTAAGTTACTAGAACTTCGTGATGAACTATAGTATGCAAGGGATGACGAAAACGATTCCCGAGCTCTTCATGATGTTGAAATCGATTTAAGGAAGAAATCAAGAAAAGACCATCAAGTGTTGATGATTGACAGACCACTAGTTTCAAGAGAAGGGCAAAGGGAAAGAAAGGGAACTTCAAGTGGAAAGACAAGCAAGTTGTCACTCCCGCGAAGAAGCCCAAAGCTGGACCATAGCCTGAAACCGAGTGTTTACACCGCAAAGGAAATGGTCACCGAAGCGGAAATGCCCCAATATTTGGCGGATAAGAAGGATGGCAAAGTGAACAAAGGTATATTTGATATACATGTTATTGATGTGTACTTTACTAGTGTTCATAGCAACCCCTCAAGATTTGGTACTAGTTCAGTTGCTAAGATTAGTAACTCGAAACGGGAGTTGCGGAATGAACAGAGACTAGTTAAGGGTGAAGTGACGATGAGAGTTGGAAGTAGTTACAAGATTGATATGATCATCATCGCACACTCCCTATACTTTCGGGATTAGTGTGGAACCTAAATAAGTGTTATTTGGTGTTGAGCATAAATATGATTTGATCATGTTTATTGCAATACGGTTATTCATTTAAGTAAGAGAATAAATTGTTTTTCTGTTTACATGAATAAAACCTTATATAGTTACACACCCAATGAAAATGGTTCATTGGATCTCGATCATAGTGATACACATATTCATAATATTGAAACCAAAAGATGCAAAGTTAATAATGATAGTGCAACTTATTTGTGGCAATCGCCGCTTAGGTTATATTGGTGTAAAGCGCATAAGAAAACTCCATGCTGATGGACTTTTGGAATCACTTGATTATGAATCATTTGATGCTTGCGAACCGTGCCTTTTGGGCAAGATGACTAAAACTCCGCTTCTCCGAACAATGGAACAAGCTACTTACTTATTGGAAATAATACATACCGATGTATGCGATCCAATGAGTGTTGATGCTCGTGGCAAGTATCGTATTTTCTCGACCTTCACAAGATGATTTGAGCAGATATGGGTATATCTACTTGATGAAACATAAGTCTGAAATAATTGAAAAGTTCAAAGAATTTCAGAGTGAAGTGGAGAATCATCGTAATAAGAAAATAAAGTTTCTACGATCTGATCGTGGAGGAGAATATTTGAGTTACGAGTTTGGCCTTCATATAAAACAATGTGGAATAGTTTCACAGCTCACGCCACATGGAACACCATAACGTAATGGTGTGTCCGAACGTCATAACCGCACTTTATTTGATATGGTGCGATCAATGATGTCTCTTACCAATTTACCAATATCATTTTGGGTTATGCATTAGAGACAGCTGCATTCACATTAAATAGGGCACCATTAAATCCGTTGAGATGACACCGTATGAACTATAGTTTAGCAAGAAACCTAAGCCGTCGTTTCTTAAAAGTTTGAGTTGTGATGCTTATGTGAAAAAGTTTTCACCGATAAGCTCGAACCCAAATCGGAAAAGTGCGTCTTCATAGAATACCCAAAGGAAACTGTTGGGTACTCCTTCTATCACAGATCCAAAGGCAAAACATTCGTTGTTAAGAATGGATCCTTTCTAGAGAAGGAGTTTCTCTCGAAAGAAGTGAGTGGGAGGAAAGTAGAACTTGATGAGGTAATTGTACCTTCTCCTTATTGGAAAGTAGTTCATCACGTAAATCAGTTCCAGTGATTCCTACACCAATTAGTAAGGAAGTTAATGATGATGATCATGAAACTTCAGATCAAGTTGCTACCAAACCTCGTAGGTCTTCCAGAGTAAGATCCGCACTGAGTGGTACGGTAATCATGTTCTCGAAGTCATGTTACTAGACCATGATGAACCTACGAACTATGAGGAAGCGATGATGAGCCCAGATTCCACGAAATGGCTTGAGGCCATGAAATCTGAGATAGGATCCATGTATGAGAACAAAGTATGGACTTTGATTGACTTGCTCGATGATCGCAAGCCATGTTAAATAAATGGATCTTCAAGAGGAAGACGGACACCGATAGTAGTGTTACTATCTACAAAGCTCGACTTGTCACAAAAGGTTTTCGACAAGTTCAAGGTGTTGACTACAATGAGATTTTCTCAACTCAGAGCGATGCTTAAGTCTGTCCGAATCATGTTAGCAATTGCCACATTTTATGAAATCTGGCAAATGGATGTCAAAACTACATTCTTTAATGGATTTATTAAAGAAGAGTTGTATATGATGCAACCGAAGGTTTTGTCAATCCTAAAGGAGCTAACAAAATATGCAAGCTTCAATGATCCATCTATGGACTGGTGCAAGCATCTTGAGTTGGAATGAACGCTTTGATAGTGTGATCAAAGTATATGGTTTTATATGCACTTTTGGAGAAGCCTGTATTTACAAGAAAGTGAGTGGGAGCACTACAAGATTTCGATAAGTATATGTGAATGACATATTGTTGATCGGAAATAATGTAGAATTATTCTGCAAAGCATAAAGGAGTATTTGAAAGGAGTTTTTCAAAGAAAGACCTCAAGAAACTACTTACATATTTAGCATCAAGATCTATAGAGATAGATCAAGACGCTTGATAAGTTTTTCAATGAATACATACCTTGACAAGATTTTGAAGTAGTTCAAAATGGAATACCAAAGAAAGAGTTCTTGCATGTGTTACAAGGTGTGAGATTGAGTAAGACTCAAAACCCAACCACGTGCGTAAGATAGAAAGAGAATGAAAGTCATTCCCTATGCATCAGCCATAGGTTCTATAAAGTATGTCATGTCAGTACCAGATTTATTGCATGCCCTACCACTAAGCTTGGCAAGGAGTGCAATAGTGATCTAGGAGTAGATCAATGGACAGCGGTCAAAATTATCCTTAGTGGAATAAGGATATGTTTCTCGATTATGGAAGTGAAAAAGGTTCGTCGTAAAGGGTTACGCCGATGCAAGTTTTAACACTAATCTAGATGACTCGAGTCTCAATCTGGATACATATTGAAAGTGGGAGCAATAAGCTAGAGTAGCTCCGCAAGCGAGCATTGTAGACATAGAAATTTGCAAAATACTTACGGCTCTGAATGTGATGTAACCCGCTGACTAAAATTATCTCACAAGCAAAACATGATCACACCTTAGTACTCTTTGGGTGTTAATCACATAGCGATGTGAACTAGATTATCGACTCTAGTAAACCCTTTGGGTGTTGGTCACATGTCGATGTGAACTATGGATGTTAACCACATATAGATGTGAACTATTGATGTTAAATCACATGGCGATGTGAACTAGATTATTGACTCTAGTGCAAGTGGGAGACTCAAGGAAATATGCCCTAGAGGCAATAATAAAGTTATTATTTATTTCCTTATATCATGATAAATGTTTATTATTCATGCTAGAATTGTATTAACCGGAAACATAATACATGTGTGAATACATAGACAAACAGAGTGTCACTAGTATGCCTCTACTTGACTAGCTCGTTAATCAAGATGGTTATGTTTCCTAACCATAGACATGAGTTGTCATTTGATTAACGGGATCACATCATTAGGAGAATGATCTAATTGACATGACCCATTCCGTTAGCCTAGCACTTGATCGCTTAGTATGTTGCTATTGCTTTCTTCATGACTTATACATGTTCCCGTAACTATGAGATTATGCAACTCCTGCCATCGGAGGAACACTTTGGTACTACCAAACGTCATAACGTAATCGGGTGATTATAAAGGAGTACTACAGGTGTCTCCAAAGGTACATGTTGGGTTGGCGATTTGAGATTAGGTTTTGTCACTCCGATTGTCTGGAGAGGTATCTCTGGGCCTTCTCGGTAATACACATCACATAAGCCTTGCAAGCATTACAACTAATGAGTTAGTTGTGAGATGATGTATTACTGAACGAGTAAAGAGACTTACCGTAACGAGATTGAACTAGGTATTGGATACCGACGATCGAATCCGGGTAAGTAACATACCGATGACAAAGGAACAACGATATCGTTATGCGGTTTGACCGATAAAGATCTTCGTAGAATATGTAGGAACCAATATGGGCATCCAGGTTCCGCTATTGGTTATTGACCGAGAATGGTTCTAGGTCATGTCTACATAGTTCTCGAACCCGTAGGGTCCGCACGCTTAACGTTTCGATGACAGTTCATTATGAGTTTATAAGTTTTGATGTACCAAAGGTTGTTCGGAGTCCCGGATGTGATCACGGACATGACGAGGAGTCTCGAAATGGTCGAGACATAAAGATTGATATATTGGAAGCCTATGTTTGGACTTCGGAAAGGTTCCGGATGAAAACAGGAAGTTATCGAACACCGGGGTTACGGAACCCCCGGGGGTCTATGGGCCTTGATGGGCCATAAGAGAGAGAGGAAGGGCCGGCCAGGGCAGGCCGCCCCCTCCCCTCTAGTCCGAATAGGACAGGAGAGGGGCGCGCCTTCCTCTTCCCCTCCTCCAATCCTAATCCAACTAGGAAAGGGGGAGTCCTACTCCTGGAGTAGGACTCCTCCAGAGCGCCCTTGGGCTGGCCGCACCCCTTGCTCCTTTATATACGGGGCAGGGGGCACCCCATGACACACAAGTTGATCTACGGATCGCTCCTTAGCCGTGTGCGGTGCCCCTCCACCATATTCAACTTCGGTCATATCGTCATGAGCTTAGCGAAGCCTCTCGCCGGAGAAGTCATATCGTCATGAGCTTAGGCGAAGCCCTGCGTCGGTGGAGCATCATCATCGTCACCACGCCGTCGGTCGACGGAACTCATCCCCGACACTTTGCTGGATCGGAGTCCGGGATCGCCATCGAGCTGAACGCAGCGTAACTCGGAGGTGCCGTCGCTCGGTGCTTGGATCGGTCGGATCGTGAAGACGCATTTACTACATCAACCGCGTTGTTATAACGCTCCGCTTTCGGTCTCACGAGGGTACGTGGACGACACTCTCCCTCTCGTTGCTATGCCATCACCATGGTCTTGCGTGCAGCGAGGAAATTTTTGAAATTACTACGCTCCCCAACACTATACTCGTGGGTTATCAAGACCTTTTTTCTGGCACCATTGCCGGGGAGCAATAGCGTGGGGTGAATATTCTCGTGTGTACTTGTTTGCTTTACCTTTAAGTAGTTTTTATTTTCTATTCTAAGTTGTTCTCTATCTTTAGTTATGGATATGGAACACGAAATACCAACAAAATTAGTTGTACTTGCTACTCATGGAGATGGGGAACCTCCTAAAACCCTCGATGCTCGCTATGTGAAAAATATTAAATACTACTTTGATAATCCTGAGAAAAACCCATTTAACTTGATAATGGGAGACACGTTGGATCCACGTGAATACTTTCGGGATTATTGTTGGGAATCGTCTCATGGAAACCAAAAAAAATCTACGCACACGCAATGATCTATCCATGGATATGCATAGCAACGAGGGGGAGAGTGTGTCACGCACTCGTGAGTCTGTAAGCGGAAGCGCTTTCAACGCGTTGATGTAGTCGAATTTCTTCAGCTTCAATCGATCAAGCATCTGAACGCACGGCACCTCCGCGTTCTGCACATGTTCAGCTCGGTGACGTCCCTCGCCTTCTTCATCTAGCAAGATGTCGAGGTAGTAGATGAGTTCCGTCAGCACGACAGTGTGGTGACAGTGATGGTGAAGTGATCCTCGCAGGGCTTCGCCTAAGCACTACGTAGATATGACCGTGGGAGTAAACGGTGGAGGGGGGCGCCGCACACGGCTAACAATTGTCTGGGATGTGCTAGGGCGGCTCCCTCCTCATATATATAGGTGGGAGGGAGAGGGGAGAGGCCAAGGGGCGCCCCAGGTAGGTCCAAATCCTACTTGGGATCCTGCCCTTGGCCGCGACCCCTCCTGCCATGTTTGTCGGAGGGGGAGGAAAGAGGGGGGGGGGAGAGAGGGAAGGAAGTGGGAATCCTAACCCACACTTACCTTTCCCTTCTCCCCTTTCCTTCTCCTCCTTAGGTCGGCCCATATGGGGGGGGGCGCACTAGCCCCTTGTGACTGGTGTGTTTCCCCTCTTGGCCCATAAGGCCCATATATTTTGCCGGGGGTGCCCGGAACCCCTTCTGGTGACCTGATAAGTACCCGGTACCCCCCGACACACTTTCGTGTCTGAATACTCTCGTCCTATATATCAATCTTTACCTCTCGACCATTTCAAGACTCCTTGTCATGTCCGTGATCTCATCCGGGACTCCGAACAACATTCGGTCACCAAATCACATAACTCATATAATATTATATTGTCATCGAACGTTAAGCGTGCGGACCCTACGGGTTTGAGAACTATGTAGACATGACCGAAACACCTCTCCGACCAATAACCAATAGCGGAACCTAGATGCCCGTATTGGCTCCTACATATTCTACGAAGATCTTATAGGTCGAACCGTTATGACAACATACGTAACTCCCTTTGTCCATAGGTATGTTACTTGCCCGAGATTCGATCGTCGGTATCTTCATACCTAGTTCAATCTCGTTACCGGCAAGTCTCTTTACTCGTTCCGTAATACATCGCCTCGAGACTAACTCCTTAGTCTTTTGCTTGCAAGCTTCTTATGATGTATATTATCGAGTGGGCCCAGAGATACCTCTCCAATACTCGGAGTGACAAATCCTAATCTCGATCTATGCCAACTCAACAAACACCTTCAGAGATTCCTGTACAACATCTTTATAATCATCCAGCTATGTTGTGACGTTTGATAGCACACAAGGCATTCCTCCGGTATCCGGAAGTTGCATAATCTCATAGTTGAAGGAATATGTATTTGACATGAAGAAAGCAATAGCAATAAAACTGAATGATCATTATGAAAGCACAAGTGCTCCCTAGGTGGTTTTGGTAATTAATGTCAACAAATCTCTTGTTGGACTAACACTTTCATCTAGTATGTTTCAGATAAGTTCAACAATGGAGTGGCATCGACTAAATGATGTGGGAACCCCTTCAAGATGCTAAGGACAAAGGATTGGCTCAAGCTTCAAGCTCAAGACTCTTCATTTTATATTTTAGTGATCCAACATCACATTGAGTCTATAGGAAAAGCCAATACTATCAAGGAGGGATGAGGTGTTGCTTAATGAGCCTCTTGCTTCATGTGCTTAGTGATATGCTCCAAAACCCTCAACTACTTTCCCACTTCCACACATATGTCCTAAACCTAAAGTCAAACTCGGCCCCACCGATTCTTTCTATCCGGCGCCACCGAGTTCAAATGTCATAGCCATCGCCACAAACCCTAGGCAAATCGGTTTCACCGATAGGATCTCGGTCTCACCGAGATGGGATTGTAATCTCTCTGTATGTCCATTACCAAAATCGGTCTCACCGAAGTGTGTGTCGGTACTACCGAGATGACAATGCAAACTCTCAGGTTAACTTATTACCAAAATCGGTCCCACCGAGTTTGAGTAATCGGTCCCACCGAGTTTGCCTGACCAACTCTCTGGTTAGCTAATTACCAAAATCGGTCTCACCGAGTTTGTGTAATCGGTCTCACCGAGATTACGTTATGCCCTAACCCTAACCATATCGGTCCTACCGAGTTGCATATCGGTCCCACCGAAAACCCTAACGGTCACTAGGTTTGCTAAATCGGTCCGACCGAGTTTGGTAAATTGTGTGTAACAGTTAGATTTTGTGTGGAGGCTATATATACCCTCCACCTCCTCTTCATTCATGGAGAGAGCCATCAGAACAAACCTACACTTCCAACTTACCAGTTCTGAGAGAGAACCACCTACTCATGTGTTGAGGCCAAGATATTCCATTCCAACCATATGAATCTTGATCTCTAGCCTTTCCCAAGTTGCTTTCCACTCAAATCTTCTTTCCACCAAATCCAAATCCTGTGAGAGAGAGTTGAGTGTTGGGGAGACTATCATTTGAAGCACAAGAGCAAGGAGTTCATCATCAACACACCATTTGTTACTTCTTGGAGAGTGGTGTCTCCTAGTTGGCTAGGTGTCACTTGGGAGCCT
The DNA here is from genome assembly GCA_021605205.1 of Aegilops longissima. Taxonomy (NCBI): domain Eukaryota; kingdom Viridiplantae; phylum Streptophyta; class Magnoliopsida; order Poales; family Poaceae; genus Aegilops; species Aegilops longissima. Next base: position 42,513 of record JAHIAM010002336.1, on the reverse strand, counting down.
CCGACAAGATTGTGGAGTTGAACCAAGGAGTTTGTAAGGGCAAGGAGATCGCTTACTTCGTGAAGATCTACCGCTAGTGAGGCAAGTCCTTCGTGGCGATGACCATGGTGGGATAGACAAGGTTGCTTCTTCGTGGACCCTTCGTGGGTGGAGCCTCCGTGGACTCAAGCAACTGCTACCCTTCGTGGGTTGAAGTCTCCATCAACGTGGATGTACGATAGCACCACCTATCGGAACCACGACAAAAACATCCGTGTCTCAATTGCGCTTGAATCCTCCAAACCCTTCCCTTTACATTCTTGCAAGTTGCATGCTTTACTTTCCGCTGCTCATATACTCTTTGCATGCTTGCTTGTTATGTATTGTGAATGTTAAACTTGTGCCCAAACTCCACTTAAACCTAAAGAAGTTAAAAATTGCAACTTTAGTACTTAGTGTCTAATCAACCCCCCTCTAGACACCTCTTCTCAAGATCCTACACATTATGCTAAGCTAACGGATGGGTCTTCTCCATCACATCATTCTCCCAATGATGTGATCCTGTTATCAAACGACAACCCATGTTCATGGTTAGGAAACCTTAACCATCTTTGATGAACGAGCTAGTCTAGTAGAGGCTCACTAGGGACATGGTGTTTGTTTATGTATTCACACATGTTTTTAAGTTTCCAAACAATACAATTCTAGCATGAATAATAAACCTTTATCATGAATAAGGAAATATAAAATAACAACTTTATTATTGCCTCTAGGGCATATTTCCTTCAGTCTCCCACTTGCACTAGAGTCAATAATCTAGTTCACATCACCATGTGATTTAACACCCATAGTTCACGTCTCCATGTGACCAACACCCAAAGAGTTTACTAGATTTAATAATCTACTTCATATCGCCATGTGATTAACACCCAAAGAGTACTAAGGTGTGATCATGTTTTGCTTGTGAGAGAGGTTTAGTCAACGGGCCTGTCACATTCAGATCCGTATGTATTTTGCAAATTTCTATGTATACAATGCTCTGCATGGAGCTACTCTAGCGAATTGCTCCCACTTTCAATATGTATCCAGATCGACTCGAGTCATCCAGATCGTTGTCAAAGCTTGCATCGACGTAACTCTGCATTTACCTAACTCTTTATCACCTCCATAATCGAGAAATATTTCCTTAGTCCTCGAGGAAAATTTTGACTGCTGTCCAAAGGATCTACTCTCGATCACTATTGTACCCCTTGCCAAACTCATGGCAAGGTACACAATAGGTCCAGTACACAACATGACATACTTTATAGAACCTATGGTCGAGGCATAGGGAATGACTTTCATTCTCTCTCTATCTTATGTCGTGGTCGGGCTTTGAGTCTTACTCAACTTCACACCTTACAATACAGCAACAACTCCTTCTTTGATCGATCCATTTTGAACTCCTTCAAAATCTTGTCAAGGTATGTACTCATTGAAAATCTTATCAAGCGCCTTGATCTATCTTTACAGATCTTGATGCCTAATATATAAGCAGCTTCACCAAGGTCTTCTATTGAAAAAATCTTATTCAAGTATCCTTTTATGCTATCCAGAAATTCTACATCATTTCCAATCAACAATATGTCATCCACATATAATATCAGAAATGCTACAGAGCTCCCACTCACTTTCCTGTAAATACAGGCTTCACCGTGAGTCTCAGATAAAAACCATATGCTTTGATCACCTCATCAAAGCGTATATTATGCTTGCACCAAATCCATAGATGAATCATTGAGCTTGCACACTTTGTTAGCACCTTTAGGATCGACAAAACCTATGGGAGAAAACAACTTATGGGAGCAAGAATCAACTAGCATAGGAAGGCAAAACAAGTGCAACTTCAAAACAATCAACACATAGAGAAGAAACTTGATATTGTTGAGATATGTAAGAGGACAATTTCCTTTCTCATAATAATTTTCAGAGGCATCATGAATGGATTCAACAATATAATTATCACATACAACACTCTTTTCATGATGCACAAGCATATAAGATTTATCACTCTTTATGGCATACATGTCATCATAATAGTCATCATAGATAGCAACTTTATTGTCATAGTCAATTGAAATCTCTTCTAAAATAGTGGATGTATCACTAAATAAAGTCATGACCTCTCCAAATTCACTTTCATCAATGTAATCATCATAAATAGGAGGCATGCTATCATCATAATAAGTTTTCTTATCGAAAGTAGAAGGAATCAAAGGATCATATTCATTAAGCAAAGCATCCCCAAGCTTGGGACAAGCATTATTTCCAGCAAATAAATATTCAAACATATCATACTCATCAAACATAGCATCCCCAAGCTTGTAGTTTTGCATATCATCACAATCATTCTTATCAATAGCATGAATGTCACCAATAGTATAGCAAACATTATTATCATATTCTTCCAAGCAAGTGCTAAAAAGATTTTGAAGATCACAAGGGATATCGTTGTCTTCCCAATCAAAATCATCACAACAAGCAATAGGCATAAAAAATTCATCATCAATATCATCATCCTCCATCAACATATTTGATTCACTTTCATGAGGCACGATGGTGATGGGAGCAACATTATTTGGGAGAGATACCTTTTACCTCTATTATTTCTTCTTGTCTTCTTATTCACCACACCATGTGTGGGTTTAATTAATTTTTTCAAGCTTCTTGCTGAAGAGATTGATTGGATAGGAAGCTCCTTCTTGTTACCTGAAACACTAGGAGGGTATTGGGAAATATTTTCCCTTTCACTAGTACTCTCTTCATATTCTATTTGTTTTCTTGTCTTTAGGTAGTTTTGCAATATAAGGATTCTCAATGCAATTTACCGCACAAAACATATAGATTCCTCTAGATCAAAACCAAGAAATCTCTGGGATTTGGAAAACCCTTAGTTATATGTTTCATTTCTTCATACCCCAAAATAAGGCTAAGCTCTTTATGATGCTCAAGGGTAATCAAGTTATCATAATTTTGGACACGATTTGATCATGAAATAAATTGCATTGAGACTTAAATGACCACGCTCATTGCAAAGTTCACAAGGATGGCGAAAAAATTACATCTTTCAGCACAATCATCTAGCCTCTCTTGCAACCTTTTTATTTCTAAATATTTATGCTTCTTAGAAAATCTATCTTCCCTTTTTTGTGTGCAAAGGCACTCCCAACTCATTCCGCAAAAAGTGACATGCTTATAAGAAACATTTTTGTCGTGACTTGTGCAAACATCATTGGCATTTTGGATATTCAAAGAATTCACACTAACAACATTGCAATCATGCTCATCATTCAAATAATTTGTGCCAAGCATTTTATTGACTTCTTCTTCTAACAATTGAGCACAATTTTCTGAACCATCATTTTCAAGAAAGATATTATAAAGATGGTCACTAATAGGATGCAACCTAAATTCCATTTTTGCAGTTTTTTTTACAAACCAAACTAGTGATAAAACAAGAAACTAAAAGATTCAATTGCAAGATCTAAAGATATACCTTCAAGCACTCACCTGCCCGCAACGGCGCTTAAAAGAGCTTGATGTCTACTACACAACTTTATTCTTGTAGACTCGTGTTGGGCCTCCAAGCGCAGAGTTTTGTAGGACAAGAGCAATTTTCCTCAAGTGGATGACCTAAGGTTTATCAATCCTTGGGAGGTGTAGGATGAAGATGGTCTCTCTCAACAACCCTACAACCAAATACAAGAAATCTCTTGTGTCCCCAACACACCCAATACAATGGCAAATTGTATAGGTGCACTAGTTCAACAAGAGATGGTGATAAAAGTGTAATATTGATGGTAGAAATATATTTTTATAATCTGAATAAATAAAACAACAAGGTAGCAATTAGTAAACGGGCACAAAATTGGTGTTGCAATGCTTGAAAACAAGGCCTAGGGTCCGTGATTCGCTAGTGCAATCTCTCAACAAAGGCTTGTTTGGTGGAAACGACACCTATGGAATCACTGGGATCCCTTGTACGGTTGGCAGGCGTGGGGTTGTGCAAAGAGCGGGTCTGGTAGCCATCACAAAGATCGTTTACCCAGGTTTGGGCCGCGAGGATGCATAATACCCTAGTCCCGCTTTGGTGTATATTTGAGTGTTCCCGAGCTCGAACTAGCTGCGGTGCGTATGTAGTCCAAAAGGTCCTAATCCTTCTCCAAGACGCCTCGGCCTCCTTTATAGACAAAGGGGTTGCCACAAAGGGCACACGAGGTGGAAAGGTACACAGTGGTTAAGTCTATCCTCCGCACCGTCGGACAAACGATTTAATGCACTACCGACGTGTCCTTCTTGCTTTATCGGGATGGCAAGGAAGCTCGTCCCACTGCCGCCGCCGCCTGCTCCTCGACGCGTCCGAGCTGATGGGCTAGAAAGCCACGTTGGTCTGCCATCTGGCTGGCGCGGTGGCAGAGTCTTCACAAAGATCTGCATGCCACCATGTAGGTGCTTGTTGAGTTGGCATGGACGCCGCGCGTCGCCATGTAGGTGCCTGCCCAGCTGGTTGGGCTGGCAGCTGTATGGGAACGGTGGTGGAGTCTTCGCAAACATGGGCCTGGCTGTGGCCCCGCAGGTGTCCTCGGCAAGGGTCTTGCCGGGGCCCTGGCAAGGGTCTTGCCGTGGCATCACGGTCGTCCCCGGCAAGGATCTTGCCGGGGGTCTCGTGGATTTCCTCGGCAAGGATCTTGCCGAGGATCGCCATCTTATGGTCCTCATCTGATCCCGTGTCTTTACGATCTTCACAAAGATCTGCATGCCACCACGGAGGTGCCTCCTGAGCCTTGGTTCCAATGTGGATGATGGTGTTGGTACCCTTGGTGAGGGAGTCCTAGATTAGGGGGTGTCCGAATAGCCGAACTATAACCTTCGGCCGGACTCCTGGACTATGAAGATACAAGATTGAAGACTTCATCCCGTGTCCGGATGGGACTTTCCTTGGCGTGGAAGGCAAGCTTGGCAATACGGATATGTAGATCTCCTCCCATTGTAACCGACTATGTGTAACCCTAGCCCTCTCCGGTGTCTATATAAACCGGAGAGTTTTAGTCCAGAGGATCTAACAACAATCATACCATAGGCTAGCTTCTAGGGTTTAGCCTCTCTCGATCTCGTGGTAGATCTACTCTTGTACTACCCATATCATCAATATTAATCAAGCAGAGTAGGGTTTTACCTCCATCGAGAGGGCCCAAACCTGGTAAAAACATCGTGTCCCTTGTCTCCTCGTTACCATCCGCCTAGACGCACGCTTCGGGACCCCTACCGAGATCCGCCGGTTTTGACACCGACATTGGTGCTTTCATTGAGAGTTCTGCTGTGTTGTCGCCATCAGGAAGGATGCCTCATCCCGTCTTTAAAGACGGCTCTATTGCTAAAGGAGCTTTGGCTATCGGCCAAACTCTCCGCTAGGCGGTTTTCTTATGACCGCTGTTCGCCGCCACTACCGATGATGACTTCTCGTCATCAAAAGCAATCACGCCAACTCGAACTCGCCGAAGCAAGTTAGATCCGATGGAGCTCTATTCTTAAACGAGCTCTTGGATCGACGCCGCCTCGAGTCGCTACAGACTACGATCGATTAGGCCTAAACCCGATCTCGAGAGAGATGAACTCTCCCTGTGTCACCCATCACGCCGATGTGGTGGAGGAACAATGCGCGTAATTCTTCATCTATCTTAAGGACTAACTATGTCCGGATTCCCAATCCTCCAAGCCGGATACCCGCAGAGGGAGGACGCCACTCAAGACCTGAACTTAGAGTCGTGCAATGGGCTAGATTCAGTGGACAACATCCAAGAATCCAAGCTTCCGAAGTTCGAAACTCCTTGGCCCTTGAGTTTCAGATTGGGTGGGGTTTCGATCTAATTCCACCCACCCACCAACATAGGCGATCTATCCAATATTAGGCAAGAGCCTCAAGAAACAAAGACATCATTATCGGGCTAGATTCTCCCGGTTATGAACAGGATAAAGGACTGCCATGAGGAAGACGCAATTTCATTCTTCTCGCAATAATTGCACGGACATGGGAATCCTCAACGCCATAGGTCGCCGTGAAATTACACGCTTTGCTGACTTAAGTCCATAGTACGAAAGTACTGTATGATGGAAAGCGCCTCGAAAACTGAAGTAAGATTTTGGGACAATCCGCCCCAATACAAACCCATCCAAACAAAAGGGTGCATTATCGCCAATCACCCGGTTAAACACCAAAAACAAAAACCCCTACGGGCATGGAACCATCATCGAGGGATGGCTCAACTGACCTCAGAAAATTCATAGTACAGAGGGCGCCACACCAACTCATAGCCTTAGAGCATGTTGGATACTCCGCAGTGTCCAAAAGCAATGAGGAGCTTTAACCCCAAAGATCCACAAGAGCACCAGCCCAAGGATACCAAGACGGTATTAATAGTCTTCGATACTTTCAGATCAAACAATATGCGAAAACTAACACTCCGCAGCCTTGCCAAGTCTACCAAGTAGCAACAATAAATCCATGGAGGACACGGCTATTACCTTTAATGCCGTTGATGAACCTAAATTCCAACAGCCCGAGCACCAAAGAGATTGGTCCTCACCCAATAGTGGACGACTTTCGCCTTACCAAGGTACTCATGGACGGTGGCAGCGGATTGAACCTCATTTATGAGGAAACCTTCAAAAATGGAAATAGACCGAGCCGCATTGAGCGAAGCAAGCACAACCTTTAGAGGAATAATCCTCACCGGAAGCGAGCTGCACAGTAAAACCACACCGATGTGGTGTTCGCACGCGGGATAATTACAGGTCCGAGGAGGTCACGCTCCAAGTGGCCCTGCTCAGCAGCGGATACCACGCCTATTAGGGCGAGAGGCATTCACAATTTTCAAGCTATACCCCATTATGGGTACATGAAGCTCAAAATGCCCGGCCCAACGGAATCATCACTCTTGCTAGTGACCCTGACATAGCACTCGCTACAAAAATAAGACAGCCGACTAGCCCTTGAGGCACTATCCAAGCCCTAGCGCCGAGGAACTGATCGCGCTTACGCCCACGGTGAACAGGACGATGTGATACTCGATAAAAGATCCAAGTTCACCTCCTTTAAACCAGCGTATTTAAATAGTCAAATTCCAAGTCCACCCAACGGACCCTACAAAAACGGCTTCCATTGGGGCACAATTAAACCCTGATGTAGACGCCGCACTACGAGAATTCCTACGCGAAAATTGGGACATTTTTGCCTGGCACCCTTCAGACATGCCAGGAATCCCACGCCGGCTGGCCGAGCACAGCCTAAACATCCTAAAAGGATTCAAGCAAGTCAAACAGGATCGTCGGCGTTTCTTCGAAGCTAAGAGACAAGCCATGGGAGAGGAGCTAGCCAAACTATTGGAGGCCGGATTCATCAGAGATATAAAGCATCCGGACTGGCTAGCAAACCTGGTGACGGTACCAAAGAAGGACAAATCCTGGCGCCTATGCATCGATTTCAAGGACCTCAACAAGGCTTGCCCAAAGGATCCCTTCCCCCTCCCCCGCATCGATCAAATTATCAACGCTACCGCAGGACACGATTCATTGTGTTTCCTCGACGCATACTCTGGCTACCATCAAATCAAGATGGCAGAACCTGATCAAGCCGCAACAACATTTATCACCCCATACGGCCCATTCGCTTCAACACAATGCCCTTCGACTCAAAAACGCCGCCGCAATATATCAACGCATGATTCGTATATGTCCGCAAACCAGATCGGCAAAACAATGGAGGCATACGAGATGATGTGTTCACAAAACCAAGCATGTTGAAACCCTAGTAGACGACTTGAGGCTCACATTCGATAATCTTCAACATATGGTATCAAGCTTAACCCGAAAATGCGCTTTGTGTACCAGCCGGAAAGCTCTTGGGCTTCATTGTATCCGTAGAGGAATTGAAGCAAACCCAGCCAAGATCCGAGCTCACACAATTGGATATCCCAAAGGACCTCAAACAAATACAAAATTGATCGGATGCGTGGCGGCTTTAAGCCACTTTATCTCCCGCTTGGGAGAAAAGGCATTACCCTCTATCGCCTCCTCCGTGTAATCAACACTTCGAGTGGATTTGATGCCGCCACGGCCGGACTCAAGAAATAAAAGCCATATTGGCAACAAACCCGTCTCGCCGCGCCCAAGATGGGCGAACCAATGCTATTATACATCGCCGCAACTCATCAAGTTGTAAGCGCGGTGCTCGTTGTCGAACGAGAAATGGACGAACACAAGTTTCCCCTTCAAAAACCAGTCTACTACGTGTCCACTATCCTCTCCATGCAAGTCACAGTATCCGCATTATCAAAACATAGCGTACGCGGTGTTTATGGCATCCCGGAAGCTTCAACACTACTTTCAAGAGTGTTCGATAACAGTAGCCTCCGAAGTACCTCTTAATGACATTATAAACAACCGCGATGCGACGGGCCGGATTGCCAAATGGGCCATTGAGCTCCTCCCATTCGACATAACCTATAAGCCACGGCGAGCAATTAAGTCGCAAGTTTTGGCCGACTTCATCGCCGAATGGACTGAAGCCGAACTCCCTAAAGAGTACGGCACATATTCCAACTGGACATGCATTCGACGGCTCCAAAATGTTGGTTGGTCTGGGGCTGGCGCTGCTCGACGTCCCCAACAGAGATACAGCTCAATACGTACTCAGATAATGTATACGGACTCCAACAACGCAGCGAATATGAGGCCCTTCTACATGGTCTCCGGATGGCAAGATCCATGGGCATTCAACGCCTAGAGGTGCGCGGGACTCAACCTCGCGATATCCCAAATAAATGGAGACTTTGATGCCAAGGATCCGAAAATGGCAGCTTATCGCAAAGCCGCCCTAAAATGTCACCGGTTCAAGGGCTCAATTTCACCATATAGCCCGAGAAAACAATCATGCAGTAGACGCCCCGGCACGCATTGGCGCAAAGCGCGATGCCGTCCCCAATATCTTCTTAGAGAGGCTGTTCAAGCCATCTCAGATCATGGGAAGGGAGTCCGGAAATAACAGCCCGGACCCAACAAAGACCGCCTCGACACCAACATTCTCGACACAATTGGAGGCTCGCCAACGGTAACATCTTCAGCCCACGTAATAATGGCGGTCATTGCCCGTGGACGGAACCATTCCTAGCCTACCTAACCAGCAGGAACTTCCCGAGGACCAAAACAAGGCACGCTGCATAGTGCGGCGATCTAAAGCCTATAAAGTCCATGAGGGAGAGCTTTATAAGAAAAGCACCACCGAGTCCTTCAAAGGTGTATCTCCAAGAGGAAGGGCGGAATCTTTGGCTGAAATTCATGCCGGACTCAAGCGGGCACCATGCAGCAGCCCGGCCCTTGTAAGCAAGGTCTTCCAGACAGAATCTATTGGCCGACGGCTCGGCAGGTGCTCAGACTTAGTCCAACGATGCGCTCGGTTGCCAACTCTTGGTAATCAAAGCCACATGCCACCCACCGCCTCTAAACTATAGCCATCACCGCCCTTCATGTCCGGGGCTTGACATGGTTGGACCCCTTAAAGGAGGAACCCACAAGCAAAAATACCTACTGGTCATGGTGGATAAATTCACCAAATGGATAGAGGCCAAGCTCGTTAAGACGGCCGAATCCGGACCGGTGATAGACTTCATATCGAGGTCGACACCGTTACACAGGCCCCCACACAGATTATCACCGATAACGGCATTAACTTCACGGCCGACGAGGTCAAACTCTGGTGCAAAAACATGGGCATCAAGCTCGACTATGCTTCAGTCTATCAACCTCAAACTAACGATCAAGTTGAGCGAGCAAATGGTCTAATAATGAGCGGCATCAAACCTAGATTAGTGCGATCCCACAAGGAATCTAACACGCACTGGGTAGAGGAGCTCGACTCCGTACTCTGGGGGCTGCGGACCACGCCGAATCGCACCACCAGATTCACACCATTCTTTATGGTATACGGCGCAGAGGCAGTTCTCGCCTCATGACATAATTCATGACTCACCTCGGCGCGCATATAATGAAGAAAGAGAAGCCGAGCTCGATCGGCAGGGCAGTTTGGACGCCTTGGAGGAGGAGCGTGATGTGGCCAAAGCCCGTTCCACATTCTATCAACAGCAGGCTCGAAGATATCAAAGCAGAGAAGTACGGGCCAAAACTTACAATGTTGGCGAATTAGTTCTACGCCCGCCAGACAAGAAAAGGACAAACTCAAGCCCAAATGGGAAGGTCCTTTATTATCGCACCAAGTCCCGACCGTGGAGCGCACTGCCTGCGAGATGCATCGAATAACCGACTCGAGCCGAACCCATGGAACGCAGCCCGTCTCCGAAGATTCTACGCCTAGCGCCGGATTCTGAGTTCGTCTCCTTCCTCTATCTATTTTTTACACATTAGTTGTCTTATATTTCTCTCCTTCTCCCTCTTTTTCTCTTACAGCCTTTAAAGGCTCGTTCGCGCATTGTTCGCACACACTTGACGCGCTATCCGCGCTCATTATACCTGGGGGCTTCTTTAATGTGTTTATTTTACGGGCTTTATGCCTAACACATGTGTAACGCCCGCATGTACCTTTTATTCACCATTATATGCATCTATATGACTTAAGTTTTGGCCAAGCTGGGTTTCTGCCCTGTGCTTACCCTATGTTCCCGATTGTTCGCTAGGTGGTAAAGGAGCACCTCTGCGATTGTTACGCCGGGTCACCGGATGTGTACCTCAGAGTGGGTGAAGCCGAAAGCTAGCGTTCTTAAGGGAATATTCGATCGGTGAACTAAAGATGATTTCACTTATTTATTTATCCGCCTAGATGCTTTTCTCGCTTTTTCTTAATCCGACATGCACTTTAAGGCATGCCTCCTAGGGAAAGGAACCCCTAACGGAACTATTCTCCCTGGAAGATGTTTCTTACTGACCATGTAATATAACATAACTAGTTGGGCACTTGTCTGTTAAAGCACTAACCCCTACGCCTGGTCTCCACGCATACCCCGGTTCTTACATAACTGTGATGGTATTCGGACACACTCCGGACTATAGGGTCCCGAGGTTGAAGCGAAAAGGTCCGCCATGACAAACAATCTACAATCCGGCTAGAAGGCATTTTTACATGTCATCTTAAATTACATAGTCAATTTGAGTGGGTGTATTCCTCCTCAATACCATCTAATAAGCTGTCTAGTTTACATCCTGTTTGAATACTTTGCGCCAATTCTACTTGGCCGCACACTAAGCTCACAGGATCTCCTTCCCATCGGGCCCCACAGTCCGACTCGCCATGTGGTTTGGGTCAGCCTTCGTGTACCGCTGCTTCACCATGGCCTGTGCCTCCTGGCGCTTTGACGGCAGGTCGATATCTTCCATAATCGGAGCGCCGCCCCCCTTGCTTGCCTCTCTACAAGCTCCCAAGGCCTTCGGCAGGGAGATGATGGCCGCAAGGCCTGGGCGACACCTTTCATCACCGCCAACTCGTTCGCAATTGTAAGAGCTCGAAGAAGGTCACCCGAGAACCGGCATTTCTCCGCAGACGAATTCGTGAGCATACCTACAGACATAACTCGTTAGTCGACTTCTTCGCCAAACTCTTTTTCAAAGTTCGCTCAATAACTTACTAAAATGCCGTGTTGAAGCCGCCGATTCTCCTTCACGGAGTCCGCCACCGGGCACGAACATCTTTGAGTTCCTCTCCCACCGGGTGTTGGCATCTTGAGATTATTCTTCTCCGCCTCACCTCGTAAGCACGCCTCCCGGCTTTTAACCGGCGCAAGAGTTGTTGCTTGTCCGGATTCTATCTCGCCATCTCGCAATGATATTGTCGATTTACACATACGCCAAGACTTCACAACATACTTATCTTCGGGCGATATTACCGTAGGGGTCTCTTGGCCTCCCCGCAGCCGCTAGTGCGGCCTCAAGTTGGGCTTTGCACTCTTCAAGCTCCCGGACAGTTGGGTATTCTTTTTGTAAGATCCTCAGATAACAAATGATCCTTAAATCAGTTATTCTAACTATTTCAAGTCTCGGGGCTACCGTATATATAACCATCAAATTTTCTACGCGCTGACAAGAAAAAGGACAAACTCAAGCCCAAATGGGAAGGTCCTTTATTATCGCACTCAAGTCCTGACCGTGGAGCGCATCGTTCGCGAGATGCATCGGATAACCGACTCGAGCCGAACCCATGGAACTCAGCCCGCCTCCGAAGATTCTACGCCTAGCGCCGGATTCTGAGTTCGTCTCCTTCCTCTGTCTATTTTTTACACATTAGATGTCTTATATTACTCTCCTTCTCCCTCTTTTTCTCTTACAGCCTTTAAAGGCTCGTTCGCGCATTGTTCGCACACGTTGACGCCCTATCCGCGCTCATTATACCTGGGGTCTTCTTTAACAGAAGCTTATTTTACGGGCTTTATGCCTAACACATGTGTAACGCTTCCGCATGTACCTTTTATTCACCATTATATGCATCGATATGACTTAAGTTTTGGCCAAGCTGGGTTGTTCGCCCCTGTGCTTACCCCTCACGCTCCCGATTGTTCGCTAGGTGGTAAAGAGAGCACCTCCGCGATTGTTATCGCTCGTCACCGGATGTGTACCTCGACCGGGTGAAGCCGAAGCTAGCGTTCTTAAGGGAATATTCGATCGGTGAACTAAAGATGATTTCTCACTTATTTATTTATCTGCCCCTAGATGCTTTTATGCTTTTTTCGCAATCCGGACATGCACTTTAAGGCATGCCTCCCAGGGAAAGGAACCCCTAATGGAACTATTCTCCCTGGAAGATGTTTCTTACTAACCATGTAATATAACATAACTAGTTGGGCACTTGTCTGTTAAAGCACTAACCCCTACGCCTGGTCTCCACGCATACCCCGGTTCTTACATAACCGTGATGGTATTCGGACACACTCCGGACTATAGGGTCCCGAGGTTGAAGCGAAAAGGTCCGCCATGACAAACGATCTACAATCCGCTAGAAGGCATTTTACATGTCATCTTAAATTACATAGTCAATTTGATCGGTGTATTCCTCCTCAATACCATCTAATAAGCTGTCTAGTTTACACCTATTGGGAATACTTTGCGCCAATTCTACTTGGCCGACACTAAGCTCACAGGATCTCCTTCCCATCGGGCCCCATGTGTCCGACCTCGCCATGTGGTTTGGGTCATCCTTTGTGTTCCGCCTTCACCATGGCCTGTGCCTCCTCGGGCGCTTGACGGCAGCCGATATCTTCCATAATCTAAGTGCCGCCGCCCCTAAGCATCTCTACAAGCTCCTCAAGGCCTTCGGCAGGGAGACAGATGGCCGCAAGGCTCGGCGACACTCTTTCATCACCCGCCAACTCTGCTCGCAGCAATTGTAAGAGCTCGAAGAAGGTCACCCAGAGAACCGGCATTTCTCCGCAGGACGACCCGTGAGCATACCTACAGACATAACTCGTTAGTCGACTTCTTCGCCAAACTCTTTTTCAAAGTTCGCTCAATCACTTACTAAAATGCCGCGTCGGTTGCCGATTCTCCTTCACGGAGTCCGCCACCGGGCACGATCATCTTTGAGTTCCTCCCACCGGTGTTGGCATCTTGAGATTATTCATCTCCGCCTCACCTCGTAAGCACGCCTCCCCAGCTTTTAACCGCGCAAGAGTTGTTGCTTGTCCGATCTACTCCGCGCCATCCGCAATGATATTGTCGATTTACATACGCCGTGACTTCACAACATACTTATCTTTCAAGCGATATTACCGTAGGGTCTCTCCTGGCCTCCTCGCAACGGCTAGTGCGGCCTCAAGTTGGGCTTTGCACTCTTCAAGCTCCCGGACAGTTGGGTATTCTTTTTGTAAGATCCTGTGATAACAAATGATCCTTAAATCAGTTATTCTAACTATTTCAAGTCTTGGGGCTACCGTATATATAACCATCAAATTTTCTCACCAGATGTCTTTCACATATTGCTCCATGGCTCAAGCTAGGCCATTTTGAGCGGCGCGGAGGTGCGATCTCCGAATTGAAGGCATCCAATGCCTCTTGGGAGAAACATGCGCCACGAAGAACTGTCCGCGACGCCAGATTCATGGCACTCTCCACCTCGAATGGGTGGCGATAGTCCGTCCGCATCCTCTCGCTGGAGGAGTGTCCGACGACGCCTGTGTTCGCCTCCGCTTCTAGACCTGGCCTTGAGCCCGGGCCGGTGGAGGCTCGATTACAGCCTCACGGATATAGTCCGCGAGCGCTTTTTCCCAAGGAGCATGAGCGTTAGTATACCTTCCGGGAATAAAACCTGGGAACAAGATGGCATGCCATACCGCTGTTCGCGCCTCAATCCGGACCGCACTTCTTTTCACCTCATTGGTCCTTGCTGCCCCTTGTTGGCTCGCCACCACAGCTCGACCTTCCGCCGAGGACTCCTCGCAAAACACTATTGATATACGGTGATCAAGATAAGCACGGATGGATCATTTTCAAAGTATTGGGACTTCGGTCTCAAGCACTCGTGAGGCTGGAAATATTCCGAGTAATCGTCAGAATGGCAACCAAGGCATTGTCGATGTTCAATTGGTAAAATACCCCATCGATCAGCTCCACGGATATGTCCGGATCCTCTTGGGAGGCCGGATCGAGGGACCTTTCCGGATCCTCGGTTGTGGAGGAGGGCTGTTTATATCCTTTACGGACCGGCGTAATTCCTCGCCGAAATCACAAAATAAGGTACCTAACTACGGGAATATGGAACGGATGGGCATAAAGAAGTGTCCGCTACCCAGCTTGGAGGATCGCATATAGAAAATCCGCCATGTGGATTGACGCGAGGAAATCCTCCTCTTCCCTTGTATAATGCGACAAGGCCTTCACGAGCAAAGAATCGACATCGCCCCTTACGGCCGCAGCTGGGTGGCATCATCCTCCCCATTGAAATCCCACATGGGGTGGCCTCTATATCAAGGGCTGCACCCCCGTGATGATGCATGTGGCCATGACTCCTGGTCATCCGGAATGATTTAGTAATCTTATCCGCCCATTAGGTAAAGGACGCCCCTGCCATTTTCCTTCCGAGGGTTCCGTGGGCGCCACTTAGGCGCTTCTTCAAAGGAGCATTATTGAACTCAGAAGGCCGATCCAACAGGTCCGCAGGGGACATCTTCTATATAAAACCATTCTCAAGGCCGCCTTCGAAGCCTTCTTTGGGGTTCCTGATAGGTATCCGTCCCGCGAGCAAGTTATAGTTCGCTCCGCCCACTTGATATATCGACCCTCCCCGAGAACGGGACACAAGGCGTAACAACTTCTTCCACAACATACGAAATGAGCCTCGACGGCCAAGAACAGCTCGCATAGGGCTACGGGCCCGTGATATGCAATATGGAGGCAGGCGAAGGTTGTGCAAATGAGGCCAGAGAACTCTGAGCCCCCAAAGAAACGGATAAATTGGAAACCAACCTCTTATTAAGTAAGGGACAAGGCATACCCGCCTCCTTTGAGGGATTGGGACGCCCGCCTACTTTCTGCCATTATAGGTGGCAGTCCGCCTTAACCGGGACCATGAAGGCTGGGGAAGAAACCTTGGTTTGGAGCGCCACTAGCTCGCCAGTGGGATTTGGAACATCTCTCCCAATCTCCAGCCGAGGGGCTGGCAGGGCGAGAGGAGGAGTTGCGCCGACCGCCATGATGGAATGGATTGCCGATGCGCCCATGAATGCTCGCGAAGGGGAGATGGTGTGATTCGGATCTAAATCTCGCCTCTTTTATAAGGCAGCTTATTTGCGCAGCTAGGGGGTAAAAGTAAAACACCGCTTTTCAGATTCGCTTGACACGTGAAGACGCACTCATTATTGGGCGTAAGCCAAGGAGCGCAATATTCACGAAAAAGCCGACACTATTCAACAGTACACAGAATTTGGAGAAGAACCCGCTTTGCAATGGCGAAGACAAATCTGCTGCCGGACTCATCGCCATTGAAGCCTGGTTTGGGGGCTACCGAGGAGTCCCGGATTAGGGGTGTCCAGATAGTCAACTATAACCTTCGGCCGACTCGACTATGAAGATACAAGATTGAAGACTTCATCCCGTGTCCCGATGGGACTTTCCTTGGCGTGGAAGGCAAGCTTGGCAATACAGATATGTAGATCTCCATTGTAACCGACTGTAATTCCTAGCCCTCCTGTCTATATAAACCGGAGAGTTTTAGTCCGTGAGGACTAACAACAATCATACCATAGGCTAGCTTCTAGGGTTTAGCCTCTCCGATCTCGTGGTAGATCTACTCTTGTACTACCCATATCATCAATATTAATCAAGCAGGAGTAGGGTTTTACCTCCATCGAGAGGGCCCGAACCTGGGTAAAACATCGTGTCCCTTGTCTCCTGCTACCATCCTCCTAGATGCACAGCCAGGGACCCCTACCCGAGATCCGCCGGTTTTGACACCCCACACTTGGGATCAAGGGTGGCGCGGTCATCATGCTTGGGCAAGTTGCCCCGCAGCAGGCTCTTGCCGGGCCATGGAGGCCGCCTGGCAAGGGTCTTGCCGAGGAGTCCACCTCGCCTCTTGCTCTTGGTGTCTCGGGTCTTGGCGTTGCTTTTGGTATTCTTGTGCTTCTCGCTTCCTTCCTTTACCTCCCCGCTAAGGGGTCAAGAGTGCGGCTCGACTGCCCAAGACAAGTAGAGGGGTAAAAGGAGAGCCCCTACTTTTGTACAATCGGTCAGAGCTCTCCGGCATGGGCCCGATGACCCACAAGTATAGGGATCTATCGAGTCCTTTCTTGATAAGTAAGAGTGTCGAACCCAACGAGGAGCGTATGAAATGATAAGCGGTTTTCAGCAAGGTATTCTTTGCAAGTATCAAATAAGTGGTAACAGAGATAGTTTTGTGATAAGATAAATTGTAACGAGCAACAAGTAACAAGAGTAAATAAAGTGTGCAGCAAGGTGGCCCAATCCTTTTTGTAGCAAAGGACAAGCCGAACAAACTCTTATAATAGGAAAAGCGCCCCGAGGACACATGGGAATATCGTCAGCTAGTTTTCATCACGCTCATATGATTCGCGCTCGTACTTTGATAATTTGATATGTGGGTGGACCGTGCTTGGGTGTTGTTCTTACTTGAACAAGCATCCCACTTATGATTAACCTCTATTGCAAGCATCCGCAACTACAACAAAAGTATTAAGGTAAACCTAACCATAGCATGAAACATATGGATCCAAATCAGCCCCTTATGAAGCAACGACAAACTAGGGTTTAAGCTTCATCACTCTAGCAACCCATCATCTACTTATTACTTCCCAATGCCTTCCTCTAGGCCCAATAATGGTGAAGTGTTATGTAGTCGACGCTCACATAACACCACTAGAGGCTAGACAAATACATCTTATCAAAATATCGAACTAATACCAAATTCACATGACTACTAATAGCAAGACTTCTCCTTGTCCTCGTGAACAAACGTAATTACTCACAAAGCATATTCATGTTCATAATTAGAGGGGTAATAATATGCATAAAGGATATGAACATATGATCTTCCACCAAATAAACCAACTAGCATCAACTACAAGGAGTAATCAACACTACAAGCAACCTACTAGCACCAATCCCTGACTTGGAAACAAGAATTGATACAAGAGATGAACTAGGGATTGGAGATGAGATGGTGCTGGTGAAGATGTTGATGGAGATTGCCCTCTCCGATGAGAGGAGCATTGGTGATGATGATGGTGATGATTTCCTCCCGGAGGGAAGTGTCCCCGACAGAATAGCTCCACGGAGCCTAGATTGGCTCACCGTGGCAGCAGAGTTTTGTCCCGAAAGGTTGCTTCTCTTTTTTCTTGATGAAAGACTTCATATAGGAGAAGATGGGCATCGAGAGCCACCAGGGGCCCACGAGGTAGGGGAGCGCCCTACGGGGGGCCCACCTCGTGAGCAGGTGTGGGCCCCTGCCTTCATCTTGACGATGATTTTTCTTATTTATTTTAAGATATTCCATGGAGTTTCAGGACTTTGGAGTTATGCAATAGGTCTCCAATATTTGCTCCTTTTCCACCTTGTGATTCCACCTGCCATTCTCCTCTTCATGTAAACCTTGTAAAATAAAAGAGAATAGCCATAGGTATTGTGACATAATGTGTAATAACAACCCATAATGAAATAAATATCGATATAAAAGCATGATGCAAAATGGACGATCAACTCCCCAAGCTTAGACCTCACTTTTCCTCAAGCTTAAAAGCCGATAACAATAAATATGTCCTCATGTTTAGAGGTAGAGTCGTCGATAAAAATAAAATACGGACATGAAGGCATCATGATTGTTCTCATAACAAGAACACAAATAGATTTTGTCATATGATTACTTATGTTCAAGTGATGATCTTTTCACAATGCAAAAGTATGAATCGTAAACCTTATTGAGCACCAAGAAATTATAACCTCGGTCATTGAAGCAATTGCAATTTATCATAACATCGGAAAGAGTCTATGTCGAGCTTAAAAGCAAGTCCACATACTCAACTATCATTTAGTCCTTCATAATTGCTAACACTCACGCAATACTTGTGGTTACGGAGTTTTAATCGGACACAGAGAAAGATAGGGCTTATAGTTTTGCCCCACAAACTTTTACCTCAAGGGTAATGTCAACAATAATAATTCATGCTCCCCACATCCAATTATATATATATATATATATATATATATATATATATATATATATATATATATATATATATATATATATATATATATATATATATATATATATATCATGTTCTTTTCCAACATGCCGGCTTGCTAAAGGATAAAATGAAAAGGAAAGGTGAAGATCACCGTGACTCTTGCATAAGCTAGAGGATAATAATAAAAGATAGGCCCTTCGCAGAGGGAAGCAGAGGTTGCCATGCGCTTTTAGGGTTGGATGCACAAAATCTCAATGCGAAAGAACATCACTTTATATTGCCCCTTGTGATATGAACCTTTATTATGCAGTCCGTCGCTTTTATTGCTTCCACATCACAAGATTGTATAAAGCTTATTTCTCCCACACCAATCAATCATACATGTTTAGAGCCATTTTTATTGCTTTGCACCGATGACAACTTACTTGAAGGATCTTACTCAATCCATAGGTAGATATGGTGGACTCTCATGGCTAAACTGGTTTATGGGTATTTGGAAGCACAAGTAGTATCTCTACTTGGTGCTGAGAATTTGGCTAGCATGAGAGGGAAAGGCAAACTCAACATGTTAGAGGATCCATGACAACATACTTTATCTCAGATATAAGAAAACATAACTCATCATGTTGTCTTCCTTGTCCAACATCAACTTTTTAGCATGTTATATTTTAATGAGTGCTCCCAATCATAAAAGATGTCAATGATAATATATCTATATGTGAAACCTCTCTTTCCTTATTACTCTATTAATTGCAACGATGACCAAAGCTATATTTGCCAACTCCCAACAACTTTTAATCATCATACTCTTTCTATGTGAAGTCATTACTCTCAATAAGATCAATATGAACTCTTTGTTTCTTTTTATTCTTTTTCTTCTTTCTTTTCTTTTGTTCACCCAAGATCATGGCAAAATAATCAAGCCCTTGACTCAAAACTAATCTTTAATATATATATATATACCTCATGGACTCGATTACATAGAGAGATCATAAAGCAAAACTCAAAACTAGATCATGCCATGACTTTATTCTACTAGATCAAGATACTACTAATAAGATCGAACTAAGAAAAACGGTAAAGATAGGAGTTGTGATGGTGATACGATATCAAGGCACCTCCCCAAGCTTGGCAGCCACCAAGGGGAGTGCCCATAGCCATGTGATTATGTCTCCTTCTTTGTTGTTGGTGTAATATTGTTGGCGATGATTCCCCTCAAGATACGGTTCTCCTCCTCGAGCTTATTGACTTGCGTCGCTTAAGGTCCATTATTTCCTCATAAGCTTTCCTGAACGGCTAGCTCCTTGCACCCAAGGGTGTTGCATAGCTGCGGAGAACAAGAGACACCTCCTCATATTTTCATAAGAAAGAAATCTAACATTGAAGGATAACCGAGTTTGAATATCTGAGCTCAGTAGTTCCCCATTGTAAACCCAGCTCTGAGGCTAGAGGTGACTCTTGATCCTCCATGGCATCTACCCTCATCAAGTCGGCCTCCATCTCTTCCTCCGCTGTTGGCCCAAAGTGGTCAAGATCGCTGTTCGCTCCTTGGTTCCGGGTGTTTGATTAGATACCCAGCTCTCCCGACCGACTCTTGAGAAGACATCTTGCTCTAATCAAGCAGCAACAGCTCAAAACAAAAACAGAGAGATTTATGGATACGGAGTCAAAACCTTCGGAGAATATATAATGAATTTTACCGACCAAAATACGATCGACGTGTAAGAAAACAGAGTCCGAGGGCACACGGGATGCTCACGAGGTAGGGGTGCGCCAGTGGGGTAGGGCGCCTCCACCCTCGTGGAGCCCTCATGTCCTTCCCGGACTGCCACTTATTTTTCTATTTTCTAAATATTCCAAAATGGAGAAATATTGCCTTAAAATTGTTTTGGAGTCGGTTTACTTACCGCATCACATACCTATTCCTTTTCGAGTCCAAACGGTCCGGAAAGTGTCCCTTATGTATTCCTCCGGTTACGGTTTCAATAATATTGGTTTCAACATTTATGGGATTACCTAAGATATAATGTTTGATCCTTTGACCGTTTACCACCTTCGGATTTGTACCTTCAAAGTTGTTGATTTTTATGGCACCGGGACGATAGACCTCCTCGATAACGTAGGGACCTTCCCATTTAGAGAGAAGTTTTCCTGCAAAAAATCTTAAACGAGAGTTGTATATCAATACATAATCACCTACATTAAACTCATGCTTTTGTATCCTTTTGTCATGCCATCTTTTAACTTTTCTTTAAACAATTTGGCATTTTCATAAGCTTGGGTTCTCCATTCATCAAGTGAGCTAATATCAAATAACCTTTTCTCACCGCAAGTTTGAAATCATAGTTGAGCTCTTTAATAGCCCAATATGCCTTATGTTCTAGTTCGAGAGGTAAGTGACATGCTTTTCCATAAACCATTTTATACGGAGACATACCCATAGGATTCTTATATGCAGTTCTATAGGCCCATAATGCATCATCAAGTTTCTTGGACCAAATCTTTCTAGACCTATTAACAGTCTTTTGCAAAATTAATTTGAGCTCTCTATTACTCAATTCTACTTGACCACTAGATCATGGGTGATAAGGAGACACAATTCTATGATTAACATCATATTTAGCAAGCATTTTACTGAAAGCACCATGAATAAAGTGTGAACCACCATCACTCATTAAATATCTAGGGACTCCAAACCTCGAAAAATAACTTCCTTAAGCATTTTAATAGAAGTGTTATGATCAGCACTACTAGTTGGAATAGCTTCTACCCACTTAGTAACGTAATCAACAACAACCAAAATATGTGTATATCCATTAGAGGCAGGAAAAGGTCCCATATAATCAAAGCCCCAAACATCAAATGGTTCAATAACAAGTGAATAATTCATAGGCATTTCTTGATGTCTACTAATATTACCAATTCTTTGACATTCATCGCAAGACAAAACAAACTTACGGGCATCCTTGAAGACAGTAGGCCAATAAAACCGGATTGCAATACCTTATGTGCAGTTCTATTTCCAAACGTGGTGTCCTCCATAAGCTTCGGAGTGACACTTATGAGGATCTGCTCCTGCTCGCTCTCAGGTACACAACGCCTAATAACACCATCTACTCCTTCTTTATAAAGATGTGGGTCATCCCAAAAGTAATGTCACAAATCATAGAAAAACTTTTTCTTTTGTTGGTATGTGAAACTAGGTGGTATAAATTTAGCAACAATATAATTAGCATAATCAGCATACCATGGAGTGCTATGAGAAGTGCTTATGACATTTAATTGTTCATCGGAAAGCTATCATCAATAGGTAGTGGGTCATCAAGAACATTCTCTAACCTAGATAAGTTATCTCAACGGGTTCTCAGCTCCTTTTCTATCAACAATATGCAAATCAAATTCTTGCAGCAAGAGAACCCATCTAATAAGTCTAGGTTTTGCATCTTTCTTTCCATAAGATATTTAATAGCAAGATGATCAGTGTGAATAGTTACTTTAGAATCAACAATATAGGGTCTGAATTTATCACAAGCAAATACAACTGCTAAAAGTTCCTTTTCGGTAGTAGCATAATTTCTTTGAGCATTGTCTAGAGTCTTACTAGCATAATGGATAACATTTAATTTCTTATCAACTCTTTGCCCTAGAACAGCACCTACAACATAATCACTAGCATCACACATAATTTCAAAGGGTAAATTCCAATCGTGTGGTGAACAACAGGTAAAGACTAATGCTTTCTTAAGTATTTCAAATGCTTCTACACAATCATCATCAAAGACAAATGGTACATCTTTTTGTAATAAATTAGTCGAGGTCGAAATTTTTGAGAAGTCCTTAATGAACCTCCTATAAAATCTGGCATGACCAAGGAAACTTTTATACCTTTGATGTCCTTGGGACATGGCATCTTTTCAATAGCATCAACCTTGGCTTTATCAACTTCAATACCTCTTTCGTAAACTTTGTGCCCCAAGACAATACCTTCATTAACCATAAAGTGGCACTTTTTCCAATTCAAGACAAGATTAGTTTCTTCACATCTCGCAAAACTCGATCAAGATTGCTCAAGCAATCATCAAAAGAGGAACCATAGACGGAAAAATCGTCCATGAAAACCTCACAATTTTTTTCACAAAATCGAGAATATAGCCATCATGCATCTTTGAAAGGTAGCAGGTGCATTACATAAACCAAAAGGCATACGCCTATAAGCAAAAGTACCAAAAGGGCATGTAAAAGTAGTCTTTGATTGATCTTTAGCCGACACGGTATTTGAGAGAAACCAATAATAACCATCTAGAAAGCAATAATGTGTATGTTTGCATAATCTTTCTAGCATTTGATCAATAAAAGGTAAGGGTAATGATCTTTCTTAGTAGCTTTATTTAATTTGCGGAAATCAATTACCATCCTATAACCGTGATAATTCTTTTATGGGATCAATTCATCTTTATCATTAGGAACAAAAGTAATACCTCCTTCTTAGGGACACAATGGACAGGACTTACCCATCGACTATCAAAGAACGGATAAATTATACCGCCTCCAAAAGCTTGAGTATTTCTTTTCTTACCACTTCTTTCATTTTAGGATTCAAACGTCGTTGAGGATCACGAACTGGTTTGGCATCCGCTTCCAAATTTATTTTATGTTGACATAGAGGGACTAATGCCCTTAAGATCATCAAGAGTATATCCAATAGCTGCACGGTGCTTCTTCGTAGTTTTCAATAATCTTTCTTCTTCATGCTCCGAAAGGTTAGCACTAATAATAACAGGATATATTTTCTTCTCATCAAGATAAGCATATTTAAGATTATCAGCAACGGTTTAAGCTCAAACACGGATCACCCTTGGGTGGAGGAGGATCCCTAGGATTTCATTTTGCAAAATGTGTTGCGTAATAGGTTCCTCGCTTAAAGAATACTTCATCTATTTCCTTCTTTCATTCATGAACATATCATTTTCATGGTCTAGCAAATAGTGTTCTAAAGGATCACTAGGAGGTACGGCAATAGAAGCAAGACCAATAATTTCATCCTTACTAGGCAATTCTTCCTCACGATGTTGTTTACTAAATTTAGAGAAATTAAACTCATGAATCATATCATCCAAGCCAATAGTAACAACATTCTTTTCGCAATCTATCTTAGCATTAACAGTGTTCAAGAAGGGTCTACCAAATATAATGGGACAAAAGCTATCTTGTGGGAACCAAGAACAAGAAAATCAGAGGATATTTAGTTTTCCCACACAAGACTTCAACATCTCTAACAATTCCCATTGCAGATATAGTATCTCTATTGGCAAGTTTAATTGTAACATCAATATCTTCTAACTCAGCAGGTGCAATTTCATGCATAATTTCTTTATATAAATCATAAGGTATAACACTAGCACTAGCACCCATATCACATAAGCCATGATAACAATGATCTCCTATTTTAATAAATAATGTGCACGCCTACCACAGGTCTATGTTTATCTTTAGCACTAGGTTTAGCAATTCTAGCAGATTCACCAGAATTGAATAACATGCCCATCAATATTATCGACAAGAGATCTTTAACAATAGCAATATTAGGTTCTACTTTGACTTGCTCAGGAGGTGTATAAGTTCTAATATTGCTTTTACGAACCATAGTTGAAGCTTTAGCATGATCCTTTATTCTAACAGGGAAAGGTGGTTTCTCAACATAAGAGGTAGGAACAATAGGATCATTATAAGTGACAGTCTTTTCTTCAACTTTAATAGGTGCAGCTACTTTTACTTCTATGGGAGGATGATATTTAAACCACTTCTCCTTGGGAGATCAACATAAGTAGCAAAAGATTCACAGAAAGAAGCTACTATCTCAGAGTCAAGTCCATATTTAGTGCTAAACTTACGGAAAATATCGGTATCCATAAAAGATTTAACACAATCAAACTTAGGTGTCATACCTGACTCCTTACCTTCGTCGAGGTCCCAATCTTCAGAGTTGCGTTTAATTCTATCCAATAAATTCCATCTGAATTCAATAGTCTTCATCATAAAAGAGCCAAAGACAAGAAGTATCGAGCATGGTGCGATTGTTATCAGAAAGCCGAGCATAAAAACTTTGAATAATTATTTCTCTTGGGAGCTCATGATTGGGGCATGAATATAACATTGATTTAAGCCTCCCCCAAGCTTGAGCGATGCTTTCTCCTTCGCGAGGCCAAAAATTATATATATAATTGCGATCACGATGAACAAGATGCATAGGGTAATACTTTTGATGAAATTCCAATTTCAATCTTTTATAGTTCCATGATCTCAGATCATCACATAGCCTATACCATGTCAATGTGTCTCCCTTCAAAGATAAATGGAAGACCTTCTTCTTAGCAACATCATCGGGTATACCTACACGCTTAAATAATCCACAAACTTCATCCACATATATTAAGTGCTCATCAGATGCTTTGTTCCATCTCCGTAAAAGGATTAGCTAGCAGTTTTCCATCATACCCAAGGAAATTCAAAAGGAGTTTCATTTTCAATAGGTTCAGAGGTTGAGGAGCAACTCTTTGTTTCATCGACGGGTGAAGATACCTTAACAAGCCCCTCGAGAATTACTTTCCATAGTAACAAGTGACAGTAAATTTCAGCACACTATATAAATTTTTCTTACCAAATTCCACCTACCAAAGGCGCTACACTCGGCAACAACGCCTTAAAAGAGTCTTGATGACCCACAAGTATAGGGGATCTATCGTAGTCCTTTCGATAAGTAAGAGTGTCGAACCCAACGAGGAGCGTATGAAATGATAAGCGGTTTTCAGCAAGGTATTCTCCAAGTAACTGAAATAAGTGGTAACAGATAGTTTTGTGATAAGATAAATTGTAACGAGCAACAAGTAACAAGAGTAAATAAAGTGCAGCAAGGTGGCCCAATCCTTTTGTAGCAAAGGACAATGCTGAACAAACTCTTATAATAGGAAAAGCGCCCCGAGGACACATGGGAATATCGCTGAGCTAGTTTTCATCACGCTCATATGATTCGGTTTCTACTTTGATAATTTGATATGGGTGGACCGTGCTTGGGTGCTGTTCTTACTTGAACAAGCATCCCACTTATGATTAACCTCTATTGCAAGCATCCGCAACTACAACAAAAGTATTAAGGTAAACCTAACCATAGCATGAAACATATGGATCCAAATCAGCCCTTACAAAGCAACGCATAAACTAGGGTTTAAGCTTCTGTCATTCTAGCAACCCATCATCTACTTATTACTTCCCAATGCCTTCCTCTAGGCCCAATAATGGTGAAGTGTTATGTAGTCGACGCTCACATAACACCACTAGAGGCTAGACAACATACATCTCATCAAAATATCGAATCTAATACCAAATTCACATGACTACTAATAGCAAGACTTCTCCCTTGTCCTCGTGAACAAACGTAACTACTCACAAAGCATATTCATGTTCATAATCGAGGGGTAATAATATGCATAAAGGATCTGAACATATGATCTTCCACCAAATAAACCAACTAGCATCAACTACAAGGAGTAATCAACACTACTAGCAACCTACTAGAACCAATCCCGGACTTGGAGACAAGAATTGATACAAGAGATGAACTAGGGTTTGGAGATGAGATGGTGCCGGTGAAGATGTTGATGGAGATTTCCTCTCCCGATGAGAGGAGCGCTGGTGATGACGATGGTGATGATTTCCTCCCCTGAGGGAAGTGTCCTCGCAGAACAGCTCACGGGAGCCCTAGATTGGTTCCGCTTAAGGTTCCGCTTGTGGCGGCGGAGTTTCGCCCCTAAAGGTTGCTTCTCTTTGTTGGTGAAGATGGGCACGGAGAGCCACCATGGGGCCCATGAGGTAGGGCGCCTAGGCTGGGGTGGGGCGCCCCACCCTCGTGAGCAGGTGTGGGCCCCTGCCTCGTGACTTTTGAGAGTTGCGCATTAGGTCTCCAATATTTTCTCCTTTTCCACCCTGTAATTCCATCTCCAAGATTCTCCTCTTCATGTAAACCCTTGTAAAATAAAAGAGAATAGCCATAAGTATTGTGACATAATGTGTAATAACAGCCCATAATGCAATAAATATCGATATAAAAGCATGATGCAAATGGACATATCAGGCCACACATAAGCCGCCAACGCTGTTGGAAGTCGGGCCTACACGGTGCATGGCACGCGGGCGGAGTTTTACTGTGGTAATCTCACTGTCAAGGCTTCCCCATGACCCACGTTGAGTGCACAACATGGAGGGTCGCAGGCATGACGTGGGGCTGCGCGGGCGGTTCCTACCCCAAGGCCACATCGATAAAGAGGCGGCTCGCCTTTCCCCATAAAAAGAGGAATGCAGGGCCGACTCACTTACAGTGAGTGGACTCTGCCGTGGTCTCAAGGCGCCTTGCCTCACGATCACGGGTGGAAAACGCCGCCTCACTCTGCCCTCGATTTCTGCTTGTTTCGCCACGTGTCCCCATGCCTCAAGATGGTAGGCGGCGGATGCGGGGGCACTGGCCTTAAAATGACGAGGCGCGGAAGTCGGGCCGCTAATTGGAGCAGCTGGTCGATCTCGATTCAAGGCCTCGACGGGCCAGATTGGTTGAGCGGGCGGCCGAGCCCCGCCCCGCCTCTTTATAAGAAGGGGAGGAGGATGGCACCCTCAATCTTTCATCATCCATCTCCTTCCACCTCTCTCCTTTCTTTTCTCTGCTATGGCGAGAGGGCACGCAAGACATCGACGGGGATGGCGAGGGTCTCCGCTGACAAAGACGCCTCCTTCAAGAGCTCGTGGATATGAGCCACTAGCCACGAGAGGAGGGAGGGACCGAGTGAGGGAGTCCTGATTAGGGGTATCCAGCATGCTTGACTATATACAACGCCCCGACTATTGAGGCGTGAAGATACAAGACTCAAGACTTCATCCTGTCCGATGGAATTCTCTCATGCGGAAGGCAAGCTTGGCATCCGGATATTATATTTACTTCCTTGTAACCGACGCGTAAACCATAGCCCTCTCGATGTCTATATAAACCGGAGAGGTTGGTCCTTAGAAGGCCGATCACAATTACAATCATACCATCATAGGCTAGCTTCTAGGGTTTAGCCTCACGATCTCGCAGTAGATCTACTCTGTACAACCCATATCTTCAATATTAATCAAGCAGGAAGTAGGGTTTTACCTCCATCGAGAGGGCCCAACTGGGTAAACATTGTGTCCCTTGCTTCCTATTACCATCAGCCTAAGACGCACGCATCGACCCCCACTCGAGATCCGCCGGTTTTGACACCGACATTGGTGCTTTCATTGAGAGTTCCTCTATGTCGCCGCCATAAGGCTCGATGGTTCCTCCACCATCGCCAACAACATCGATCCCGGTGAGACCTTTCTCCCTTGGACAGTGTCTTTGTGTTCGGGCGTTTTCGCTGCTGCTAATTCGCTGGCTATCCGAGTGGCAGATCGACACCACGCCGCTACTAGATCGGTTCGAAACCCTACACGTTTAACATTCCTCGAGACTTGATCTTCGACGGATTCGGGCCTATGCCAGAGCACCAGACAACATGACGCGAGCACGGCTTAGACCTCATTGTCGGACAAAACTCGGAGTATCACCTCGCAAAGAGTCTCTTGGACCCAACCGAGCAGGCTGCGCCATTAAGCGATTTAAGGGATGGACCTACCGCAGGTCGCACATTTCATCCACGGGTGGAGCTGACACGGTCTTACTCTCTGTGGTGGCTGTGACTCCGGACCCCGATTCAGATCCGGACGCTGGTTCCAACACAGACTTTGAGCCACGATGAGCAGATTGGTCTCCGTAATGGAGTTCATCTGTCATGGATATCTTTCCAAAGACTCGCTCTTTCATGCATACGTCGGACTCATTAAAGTCTCTCTCTTTGTCGAGGGTTTGGCCGAACTATGTCCCGCCGAGTGGGAGGCAAGCGATGAAGGAATTTGTTGCCCACCCACCACCCACTTTATTTCCACGGTCGATGATTTAACCGAGGTACTGGACTTCGACCAAGACATCGACGTAGATGGACGATTTATGTAGGAGAAGAACATGAACCATCAGCCACCGGGCGTGGACAGCCACCTCTTCCTACAATATATATATGGTGGACACTCCCAAGGAAACAAATGGCGATGAGGCAACGGAGGATAAAAACCTCGTGGAAAAAAGAAAGAACAAGGGCGCACGGGCGCCACCCCAAGCCCCGCTTACAACAATACCGCCCAGAGACAAAAACAATCCAATGGTGCCCGAAGAATATAACCTGATCAGCCCGCCGAAAGCAGGCCGAACAGAGGATGAGTAGGTCAGCCCGTAAGAACAAAGCATGATTAATACCCGGAGGAGGACAACTACATGCCCCCTCCGAAGATTTAGATATTTCTCGACGATGATGAGTTCAAGCGGCTCGAGGATCCTGTAGAAAGGGAGCGCTTCAAGCATCGGGCTTATAGCCGCAAGCGAGGAGCCTAAAAAGAAGCAAAAGACTCCAAGCTGATCAAGACCTGCTTCACGCACAATGGATCAAGTCCCGGCAGCCGAGGAATATGGACTCGAGCGCCTATATGTATTGACCGCCACCTCATGGCCGGGATAAACGATATATCAGTCCGCGATACTAGCCAGCACCCCACGCCAACATACTACTGCTCTGGGGCAATAGGCAGACCTGCAAGATATACTAGAAAACAGAGCAGATAGCCAAGATCGATCCACAGATCGCGGGCGCGCCAAAGCACGCTGATGACGACGATGGCCATGCCGGATACATCTTTCAATAAGTCCGCCGGGCCGAACATAGCCACCAGAGTAATTCGAATCACGTGACCCACATAGCTCCAAAGATGTAGGCGCCACGCTCTCCGCTTCACCGACAAAGTGATGGAACATGAATTCCTGTAAGGGTTCAAACCAGAACATTGAATCATACGATGGCACAACAGACTCGTGGTATGGATCAAGATTTCTTCTCCACATTCACATGGCCCGCGGAGACGATCTACACGCCATCAAGTATCTCCCTTAAGCTCAAAGGACCAGCCCGACATCATTAAACAGCTTGCCAAAGAAATTCCATTGGCAGTTGGGAAAACTCTGCAAGGCGATTCTCGACAAATCTCAGTGGCATATATACACTACCGAGATGCCGGGACCGAGCCACAAAGACTCAACAACCCGGAGAGAGTTAGCCAGAAATTCTAGACCTTGCCTTAACTAAAAGAACGAAATAGTCGATCGTCTGACACCGGGTTCGCGGCTTTTAAGCATAATATCCGTGACGAGTGGCTCGCCGACACCTCGCCAGAAAACCCAAGTCCATGGCAGCTCACAACACCCATGACCCGCTTGTACTCACGGCGAGACAGCTGGTTGGCTCAAGAATAAAGACTACGCCGTATTCGCACTTCGATGGTCCGATAATAACGGCAAGCTACCATAACATGCATATAAGCGACGGAACAACGGGCGATAACATCAAGACACGGCAGCCAACGCCGGATTCAGCGGATCAAGCCCGGCACGGAAGAAGCTGCTCAAAAGAAATATTAAGGACCGCTCAAATGGATCAAGATATCGAGCGCCTGTGCTAAATTCATGGCACTTTACAAGCTAGCCAACCACACCAATAGAGATTGCTGGTGTTCAAACAGGCCGCAAAATAAACGCCAAAATAAGGACAAGGGCTGCATAAACGACGATGACGAGGAGCCCCTGTCTCAACATGGGGGACAAGAAATTTCCCCAAGGTGAAAACGGTCAACATGATCTACGCCACGCACATCCCCAAGCGGAACGGAAGCGGCACTACAGACGCTTCATGCGATGGAGCCAGCCGCCTCCAAATTCAATCCATGGTCAGCTAGTCCGATCACCTTTGATCAGAGATCACCCTACTAGCATCCGTCACGCCAGCTCAACCGCATTGGTCCTAGACCCAATCATCGACGGATTCCACTCTCAAAGCGCCTTATGGACGGTGGCAAGAAATTTTAACTCGCTTATCGTGACACAAGAAGAAATGGGCATTGATTCTTCAAGGATCAAGGCTACCAAAACCACCTTTAAAGGTGTGATTCCCTGAGTAGAGGTTCGCTGCACGGCTCTATAACATTGAAGTGGTCTTTGGATCTCCTGATAACTTCCAAGCGAAGAGTTAATCTTCTATATCGCCCCTTTCCGCAGCAGCTAAGGTTACACATCGCTTCGGACGTAACCGCATTCCCTAGATTCAATGCGGTACCACACTACGACACCTCAAGCTCAAGCTCAGGGACAGACCACGGGTCATAATAGTGAACGAAAATATGGACCGCTTTCTCCGAACAAAAGAGCATACCAGAGCCCTCACGGCGAAGTACAATGCGCCTCCTCCGAAAAACCAATCCGCGACAACAACTTCAAGCACCATCAAGAGAGCCCGAGCACCCCCCAACAGATCACCAGCACGCCATGAGCGACACTAGCAGTCCGCATCCGCTTAAGACCCATCAAAGCAATATTCGCGGCACACTGCACACCATTACGCACTCAAGATACCATGGGCGAGGCGGAGGCGCAACGACGACCACTAACAAAGTAAGGGATAACCGCCACATACATTCATAACTCTGTCCTTCTTCTTTTCGTGACATTGCTTTACAGCAGCCTCTTTTCCAAGAGCCCGATTGTCGGAGTTACATAGGAGAGAAAACCAAGGCAACAACAGTTTTCATGCAAGTACGTAAGGAAACACCCTGGTGGAATCTATTTACAATCGCTATACCTATTTTATATATCCATACGTGGGTCCCAAAAAAAATTAAAATTTTAAAAGGGGCCCCAAAATTTTTTTTTAAAATTTTTTTTTTCCCCCCCCTTGATTTCCCCCTTGGTTTTGGAAAAGGGTTTGAAAAATTTGGGGAAAATCTTTGGGGTAGCCTTACCCCCCCAAACCCCCCCCCCCTTTTAAACCCAAATTAAAACCTTAAAAAGGGGGGCCCCCCCTTTTTTTGAAAAATTTTTCCCTTGAAAAGGGGCCCAAAAACCCCCCAAAAAAAGGGTTTCCAAAAAGGGGGTTTTTCCCCCTTGGGGTTTTTTTAAACCCAAAAACCCTTTTAAAATTTCCCCCCCCCTTTTCCCAAATTTTCCAAACCTTGGCCCCAAAAAAAAGGCCCTTTTTTTTTTAAACCCCAATTTTTAAAACCCCAAAAAAGGTTTTAAATTTAAATTTTGGGGGAAAAAAAAAAATTGGGTAAAAATTTTTAAAGGTTTTAAAAATTTAAAATTTTCCCAAACTTTTTCAAAAATCCCAAACCAAAAAAAAAAAAAAAAAAAAAAAAACCGGGAACGAAAAAAAAAAAAAAAAAAAAAAAAAAAAAAATTTTAAAGGCCAAAAAATTTTTAAAGCCGTTTAAAAAAAAATTTGGAAAAAAAAAATTTTTAAATCCTTTTTAAAAAAAAAAATTTTTAAAAAATTTTTTTTTTAAAAAAGGGTTTAGGTTTAAAAGGGGGGGGAAAATTTTTTAAAAAATTCCAAAAAAGGGAAATTTTTTGGGGGAAAATTAAAAAAAAAAAAAAAAAAAAAAGAAAAAAAAAAAAAAAAAAAAAAAAGGGGAAAAAAAAAGGAAAAACCCAAAAAAAAAAATTAAAACCACTAGAAAAGGGGGGGGGGGGGGGGCCCGGGGGGGGGGGCGGCGCGGGGGGGGCGGCGGGGGGGGGGGGCGGGGGGGGGGGGGGGGCGGGCCCGGGGGGGGGGGGGGGGGGGCCGGGGGGGGGGGGGGGGGGGGGTTTGGGGGCCCAAGGGGGGGGGGGGGGGTTTTTTTTGGGGGGGGGGGGTTTTATTTTAAGGGGGGGGGGGGGGAAAAAAAAATTTAAAAAAAAAAGGAATAAAAAAGGAATAAAAAAAAATTTAAAAGGAAAGGAAAAAAACCCCCCCCGGGGCCCGGGGGAAGGGGTTTTTTTTTTTCCCTTTTTTTCCCCCCCCTTTTTTTTTTTTTTTTTTTTTTAAATTTTTTTAAGAAAATTTTTAAAAAAAAAAAAATAAAAAAAAATTAAATAAAATATTTTAAAAAATTTTAAAAAAAATTTTTAAAAAAATTTTTTTTTAAATTTAAAAAATTAAAAAAAAAACAAAAAAACCCCAAAAAACCCCCAAAAAATTTAAAAAAAAATTTTTAAAATTTTTTCCAAATTTTTTTTAAAAATTTTTTTTTAAAATTTTTTTTTTTAAAAATTTTTTTAAAAAAAAATTTTAAAAAAAAAAAATTCCAAAAAAAAATTTTAAAAAAAATTTTTTTTTTTTTTTAAAATTTTTTTTTTTAAAAATTTATTTTTCCTAAAATTTAAATTAAATAAATTTTAAAAAAAAATTTTTAAAAATTTTTTTTAAAAAAAATTTTTTAAATTTTTTTTTTTTTGGTTTTAAAAAAAAAAAAATTTTTAAAAACCCCTTTTTTTTAAATTCCAAAATTTTCCTTTTCCCTTTAAAAAATTCAAACCAATTTTAAAAAAAAATTTTAAAAATTCCAAAATTTTTGTTTTTTTAAAAAAATTTTTTAAAAAACCCCCCTTTAAAAAAAAAATTTTTGGGGGGGAAAAAAAATTTGGGTCCCCCCCCCCCGGTTTTGGCCCCCAAAAACCAAACCCTTCCCCAAAAAAACCCCCTTCCTTTTTTTTTCCCTTTCCCTTTTTGGGGCTTTTCCCCTTCCCTTTCCCTTCCTTTTCCCCAATTTTGGTTTTCCTTCCCGGGGTTTTTTGGGGGTTTCCCCCCCCAAATTTCCAAATTGGGGTTTCAATTTTAAAAAAATTTTTTTTTAAATTTCCGGAAATTTCCCAAGGGCCCCGGGCCCAAAAAAAAAAAACCTTAACCCAAAAAAATTTTTCCCCCCCCCAAAATTTAAAACCCAAAATTTTTAATCCCCCTTAAAATTTTAAAAAGGGGAATTTTAAAACCCCAAAATTTTTTTTTTTTTTCCTTTTTCCAATAACCTTCCCCCTTTTTGGGAATTTCCCCCCAAAAAATTTAAATTTTTTCCCCCAAAAACCCTTTTCCTTTCCAATCCCCAAAAAAAATTCCCTTTTTTTTTCCCCTTTTCCTTCAAAGGGGGGGGCCCCCCTTTTTCCCCCCCAAACCTTTTCCTTAAAATCTTTAAACCTTTCCCTTAATTTCCCCCAAACTTCCCGGGAAAAAAATTTGGTTTTTTTTAATTTTCCCCCTTTTTTTTTTTCCCAAATTTTTAAAACCCCAACTTAAACCCCTTTAAAATAAATTTTCCAAACCCCAGTCCCCAAATTTTTAAAACCCCTTTTTTTCCCAACCCCCCTTTAAAAAGGGGCCCGGGAAAACCCCGGGGGTTTTTAAACCCAAAAATCCCGCCCCCCAAATTCCCCCTTTTCCCCTTTTTAAAACCCCTTTTTAAAAAAAAACCCCTTTTTAACCCAAACCGGAACTTTAAAAAAAAAGGTTTTCCTTTTTAAAACCCCTTTTTTTAAAAATTTTTTTTTGGGCCCCAAAACCTTTAATTTTTTTAACCCCCCTTTTAATTAATTTTAAAACCCGGAAATTTCCCCCCAAAAAAAGGGTTCCCCTTTTTAAAACCCCGGGCCCTTTCCCAAAATTTTTTTATGGCCCTTTTTTGGGGTTATTTTAAAAACCCCCCCCCTTCAAACCCCCCAAAAAACCCAAAATTTTCCTTTTTCCGGTTAAAGGGAATTTCGGGCCCCCCCTCCCTTTTCCAAAAATTAAATTTTTAAAAAACCCCCCTTTTCCCCCTTTTTTCCTTTTTTTCCCCTTCCCTTTTTAAAATTTTTTAAAAAGGCCACCTTTTTTAAAAAATTAAAATTAAATTTAAAAAACCCAAAAAAAAAATTCCCCTTTTCCCCCTTCCCCCCCTTTTTTTTTTTTTTTTTTTTTTTTTCCCCTTTTTCCCCTTTAAACTTTCCCAAATTTTTCCAAACCCCCCAAAAACAAACCCAAAATTTAAAAAAAATTTTTTTCTTAAGGGTTAAAAGGGGGGGTTTTTAACCCCAAATTTTTTTTTTCCAAAAAACCAAAATTTTTTAATTTTAAAACCTTTTGGTTTTCCCTTTTTTCCCCCCTTTTTTCCCAATTTTTTTTCCGAAATTTTTTTCCCCAATTTAAGGGCCCGGGTTTAAAAAAGGGAACAAAACCAAATTCCCCAAAAATTTTTAAAAAATTTTTTTTTTGGAAAAAAAAAAATTCCTTTTCTAAAGGTTTAAATTTTTCCCTTTAACCAAAAATTTAAACCCCAAAACCCCAATTTGAAAACCTTTCCCTTCCCAATTTTTCCCCCCTTTTTTTTGGGGCCCCAAAAAAGCCCTCCAAACCCTTCAAAAGGGGCCCCCCCTTTCCTTTTTTTTTCCCCCTTTCCCCCCTTTCCCATTTTTTTCCCCCGATTTCCACCCCTTTCCCAATTTTCCAAAGGGGGTTTTAAAAAGGTTTGGGAACCACAAAAACCCCTTTTTAAAAAAAACCCCGCCAAAAAAACCCAAAACCCAAAGGCCCCCAAAACCCGGGTTTTAAGGAAAAAAAAAAACCCCAATTTTTGGGCCCGGGCCCTTTCCTTTTTGGTTTTTTTTTTTCCTTCCTTAGGGCCCGGGGTTTTTTAAATTTTTTTTTCCCCCCCCCCAAATCCCTTTTTGATTTTTCCCCTTCCCCCCAAAAATTCCCTTCCTTGGTTTTCCCCAATTTTTTTTTTTTTTGGGGTTTCCTTTTTTAAAACCCCGGAAAACCACCTTAAAAAAAATTTTTTTTTTTTTTCCCCCAAAGGGTTAAAACCCAAATTTCCCCAAAAAAACCCCCCCCTTTTTAAAACCCGGGGGAAAAAAAAAGGGGGAAAAAATTGGGGGTTTTCTTCCCTTGGGTTTTTCAACTAATTTCCCCAAAAAAAATTTTTTTTTAAAAATTTTTTTCCCTTTTTTTTTTCCCCCCTTTGGTTCGGTTTTGAAAAAATTTTTAAAAAAAAAAACCCTTTGGAAAACAAAATTTTTTCCCAAAATTCCCAAACCGGGTTTTTCCCTTTCCACCAACCAAAATTTTAAAAAACCCCGGTTTCCTTTTTTAAAATTGGAAAAAAATTTTAAAGGGTCAAAAAAAATTTGGGCCCTTAAAAAAAAAATAAAAAAGGGGGAAAAAAAAATTTTTTTAAAAAGTTTAAGGAAAATTTTTAAAGGGCCAATTTTTTAAAAATAAATTTATTTTTAAAAATTTTGTTTTAAAAAAATGGTTAACCTTCCCTTTTTTGGAATTAAACCCAAAAAAAAAATTTTAAAAAAAAAAAAAAAAAAATTTTTAAAAAAAAAAAAATTTTTTCCCAAAAAAAAAAAAATCGCCCCGGTTCCTTTTCCTTTTTAAAATGAAAAATTAAAAGGAAACCCAAAAGGGTGGGCCCCAAAAAAAAAATTAGGCCTAACCCAAAAAATTTTTGGTAAACCCCAAGGGTTTTTGGTTTGGGCCCCCCCCAAAAAAATTTTTTAACCCTTAAGGGTTTTTCCAAAAAAGGGAACCCCCAAAACCCTTTCCCCCCAAAAAAAATTTTTAAAAAAAAAATTAACAAAAAAGTTGGATATTCAAAAAAACCCCAAAAAATTAAAAAAAAATTTTAAATTTTCCCCAAAAGGCCCCCCTTTTCCCTCCCCAAATTTTTGAAAAAAAAAGGGGGTTTTTTAAAAAAAAGGGGTAGAAAATTTCCCAATTTTTCCCCCCAAATTTGGAAAGGTTTAAATTTAAACCCCAAGGCCCCTTTTTTTAAAAAAATTTTTAAAAAAAATTTTTGGGGGTGGGGAAAAAAAACAAAACCAAATAAAAATTTGCCAAAAACCTTTTTTTTTTAATTTCCTTTTAAAAAATTTTTCCCCTTGGATTTCAAAAAAACCCCCCCAAAAATTAAAAAAAAACAAAACCAAAAAATTTTTTAAAAAATTTTAAAATTTCAAAATTTTAATTTAAATTTAATTTTAAAAAAAAATTTTGGGGTTTTGGTTTCCCTTTAAAAAAAAATTTGAAAAGGGACTTTTTTAAAAAAAAAAAAAAAAAATTTTTTAACCCCCCCAAAACCAAAAAAAAAAAACAACCCAAAAAAAAAACCCAAAAAAAAAGGAAAAAAAACCCAAAACCAAATTAAAAATTTTAAAAAAAAAAAAAAAGGGGGTTTTGGGCCCGGGGGGGGGCCAAGGGGGGGAAAAATTTGGGGGGGGTTTCCCGGGGGCCCCGGGGGGGGTTTTTTTAAAAAAAAATTTAAAATGTTTTTGGGGGGTTTTTTTTAAAAAAAGGGGGGGGTTTAAAAAATTTTAGGATTAAAAATTAAAAAGGAAAAACTAAATAAAAATAAAATTTTTTTAAAAAAAAAAAAAGGGGAAAAAAAAAGGGGTTTTTTTGGGCCTTTGGGAAAAACCCCTTTTTTTTTTTTAAAAAAAAATTTTTAAAATTTTTAAAAAAAAAAAAAATAAATTAAAAAAAAAGGGGGGATTTAAAAAAAAAAAGGGGGGGGGGGGGGGGCCCGGGCCCAAAAAAAAACCCCCCCGGGGGCCCTTAAAACCGGGGGGGGGGGGCCCCCCCAAAAAAATTTTTTGGGGGAAAGGGGGGTTTTTATTTTTTTTTTGGGGGGTTTTTTTAATAAAAAATTCCGGGAAAAAAAAAGGGGGAAAAAATTTTGGAAAAAAAAAATTTTAAAAGGGAAAAATTTTTTGGGGGTTTTTTGGGGGCCAGGTTGGGGCCCCAAAAATTTTTTTTCCCCCCAAAAAATTTTTTTTTTTAATTTTTTTTTTTTTTTAAAAAAAATTTAAAAAAAACCAAAAAAAAATTAAATTTTGGGAAAATTTTTTCCCTTTTTAAAAAAATTTTTAATTTTTTTTAAAAAAAACAAAAAAAAATTAAAAAATTTTTTAAACCCCAAAAAAATTTTAAATTTTTAAAAACCCCAAAAAAAATTAATTTTTTTTAAAAAAAAAAAGGTTTTTTTTTTTAAATTTTGGGAAATTT
Source organism: Aegilops longissima (assembly GCA_021605205.1). Classification (NCBI taxonomy): domain Eukaryota; kingdom Viridiplantae; phylum Streptophyta; class Magnoliopsida; order Poales; family Poaceae; genus Aegilops; species Aegilops longissima. Next base: position 4,808 of record JAHIAM010002336.1, on the reverse strand, counting down.
TTTTCCCCCAAAACCCAAAAAAATTTTTCAAAAAATTTTTAATTTTTAAACCCCCTTTTTTTTTTTAAAAATTTTTTCTTCCTTGTGGAAAAATTTTTTCCCTTTGTTTTTTTAAAATTTTAAAAATTTCAAAAACCCCCCTTTTTTAAAAAATTTAAAATTCATGGGTTTTTTTTTTTTTAAAAAAGGGTTTAATTCACCAAAGAAAAAAGGGGGGTTTTTTAAAAAATTTTTTTTCCAAAAGGTTTAAAAATTTTTTTCAAAAAAAAAAAAAATTTTTTTTAAAATTCCAAAATTTAAAATTTGGGGTTTTTTCCCAAAATTTCCCCCCCAAAATTTTGGGGGAAAAAAATTTTTTTTTCAAAACCCTCCGGCCTTTTTTTTTTAAAATTGAAATTTATTAAAACCCAAAAATTTTTTTAAAATTTTTTTAAAATTAAAAATTTTTTTTAATTCCTTTTTTTTTCCCCTTTTTCCTTTTAAGGTTTTGGGGGGTTTTTTTTTCCCCCCAAAAACAAAATTTTTCATTTAAAAATTTTTTCCCCAAAAAAAAAAATCCCTTTTTTTTTAAAAAACCCCCGGGGTTTACCCAAAAAAAATTTCCTTTCCAATTTAAAAAAATTTTTTTTCCCAAAAATTTTTTCACCTTTTTTTAAAAACTTAAAAAAATTTTAATTTCCCAAACCCCCCCTTTCCCCCCTTTTTAAAAATTTGGTTTCCCCAAAAAACAACCAAATTTTTTTTAAATTTTTAAAATTTTTTCCCCCCCAAAAATTATTTCCCAAAAATTTTTTTTTCCCTTAAACCCCAAAAAAAATTTTGGGTTTTTTCAAAGAAATTTTTTTTTTCCCCCTTGGGTTTTTTTTTTTAATTAAATTTCCCAATTTTTTTTTCCCCCAAAACCCCCCCAAAAATTCCCCAAATTAACCGGTTCTTTCCCCCTTTTTAAACCCCTTTTTCCCCCTTTTTTTTGGAAAATTTCCCCCCTTTTTTATTCCAATAAACCCAAACCCCAACCCCTAAATTCCCCAAAATTTAAAATTTTTTATTTAAACCCCCCCGGGAAACCCTTAAACCCCGGGAACCCCCGGAAATTTATTCCCAAAAGGGTAAACCCCCTTTTTTCCCTTTCCCCTTTTTAATTTTTTCCCAAAAACCCCCCTTTTTTAAAAATTTTTTTAAAAATTTTCCCTTTTCCAAAAAAATTTTCCCCGGGGTTTTAAATTTTAAATCCAAAACCTTTCCCCTTTCGGGGTTTTCCCCAAAATCCCTTAAAATTTTTTTTTTTTCCCTTTTCCAAAAAACCTCCAATTTTCCCCCCAAAATTTCCCCGCCCCCCTTAAAACCAAAAATTTTTTAAAATTGGGTTTGGTTGGTTAAACCCCTTTTAATTTTTTTAAAAACCCGGCCACCCCCCCAAAATTGGCCTCCTTTAAAACCTTTTTCCTTTGGGTTTTCTTTTCCCCCCCGTCCCCCCTTTCCAAAATTTTTAAAAAACCCCTTTTTTAAAAAAATTTGGGTTTCCCCCCCCCCCAAATTTTTAAACCCCAAAAACCCTTTGGCCTTTTTTTAAATTTAAAAATTTTTCCCCTTTTTAAACCCCAATAAATTTCCATTGGTTTTTCCAAAAAAATTTTTTAGGGAAAAATTTTTTCCCAAGTTTTTTTCCCATTAATTTTTTTCCCCCCAAATTTTCCCCTTTCCCAAACCCCAAAACCCCCTCCAAAATTTTCCCTTTTTTTTTATTTTTTTTCCAATTTTTTCCCAATTTTCCATTTTGGGAAATTACAATTCCTCCCCCAAAAAAGGGGTCCCCCCTTTTTTTTTTTTCCCCCCAAAAAAATTTTTAAACCCCTTTTTTGGGGAAAAAAAAAAGAACCCCCAAAAAAACCGGGGTTTCCCCGGGGTTTCCCAAAACCCAAAAAATTTTTAATCCCCTTTAACCCTTTTTTTTTTTTTATTTTTTCCCCAAAGGTTTTTGCCTTTCCCCCCAAAAACCCCCCTTAAAAAGGAATTTAACCCGGGCCAAATTTTCCCTTTTCCCCCCCAAATTTTTCCCCCTTCCCGGTTTTCCCCCTTTTTTAAAATTTTGGGGCCTTTTTTCCGTTTTTAAATTTTCCCCCCCCTTTTCCCTTTTTTTTTTTCCCCAAATTAAAACCCAACCCCCCTTTTTTTTCCCTTTTTTTTAAAAAAAAAAAAAAAAAAAAACCCGGGGGGCCCCCCCAATCAATTTTAAAAAATTTTTTTTTTTTGGAAAAATTTTTTAAATTCCAAATTTTTTCTTTAAATTTTTGGTTTTTAAAATTTTGTCCCCCTTTTTTAATTTTTAAAAATTTTTTGGGAAAATTTTTCCCCCCCCCTTTTAAATTTCCCGGAAAATATCCTTTTCCCCCCCCCTTTTTTTTTTTTTTTTCCCGGGGTCCCGGGGGTTTTTTCCCAAAAAATATTTTAAGTCCCAAAAAAAAAATTTTAAAAAAAAAAATTTTTCCCCCTTTTTTTGGGCCCAACCCCCCCCCTTTTTTTCCCTTTTAAAACCCGGAAAGGGCCAAAATTGGCCCCCGGGGGCCCCTTTTTTTTAAAAAAAAAAAACTTTCCCCTTTAAAAAGGGAAAAAAATTTTGGTTTTCCAAAAAAAAATTAAAATTTTAAAAAATTTTGGTTCCAAAATTTTAAAAAAAAAAATTTAAAGGGTTTCCCCCCTTTTTAATAAAGTTTGGCTTTAAAAAAATTTTCCCCAAAAGGTCTTGGTTTCCGGGCCCCTTTTTTTAAAAAAAAAATTTCAAAAAAGGGGTTTTCCCAAAAAAGGGGTTTTTTCCCAAAAAAAAAAAAAAAAATTTTTAAAAAAATTTTTTTAAAAAATTTTAAAACCCCAAAAAATTCCGGGAACCCAAAATTTAATTTTAAAACCCAATTCTAATGCTCCATGTTCCAATTTTCTCCGATACACCTTGATCTCGTTATTGATAACTTCCATAGTCTGCCAAGTTCCATGCGTAACCTTCCTAGGTCATACAAACCGAATTTATTTGGAGCCTTCAAATCTCCTAGTCTTTGAGTCTTCACGTTTGTTTCCAAGGTAAAATCATCTTCATTCCAAATGGTCTTAGTTGTCCATATCTTGTCTCCGGAGGGTCTCATCACCAAATCTTCGAGTGGTCAAAAGGAAAAGGGTATGGTCTCACTAAAAGGAATATTTGAATAAGCTCAAGAGAAGAGAGGTAAAAGATCTTTTAAAATGAAGTTGTAGAGAAAAATCTTTCCTATGGGCTTATCAGTTTTAGGGTCACGCCCACACAACATGTGCTGATACCATCTTGTAGCAATTCAAATGGATCAAGTTCGTTTGGTCATCCCCGGATCGGTATGCACACACAAGATGGGATTTAAAGGGTAAATCAATGTAAAAAACGAAATACTATTACCTCGATCCAAAATATAGGGAAACAACAAGGTTGTGGATTCCCATCAACACCAACGCAAAGTTGAGTATAGGAAATCGTAACCTAACGATCACTTACTGTGTTCAAAATTCTGCAACATGAAAAGTTGCAAAACGGGTCAAACATGGAATATGCCGCAATGTAACACAAGAGAGTAATGAAAGAATAGGTAACTACATGCATATAGGCTGGTGGAAAGCTCTATGGTTACAGCTTTTAAAAAGCCAATTTTTCCCTATTAAAGGAATAAATTTATTTAACTATCATAGTGGTTGTTAAACATTGAGAATGGTTGAAGATCCTCAATCCCAATTAAAAGTACTATTAAAACCCAAAATATTAATTAGAATAACATGTTGAGATCAAAGGAAAATCCAAGTACTAGATACTCAAAATTGTCCATAACCGGGACACGGGCAATCATGATTAGTTTGTACACTCGCAGAGGTTTGACTTTTCCCCACAAGACTCGACGCCCGCTTGATTCTCGGACTACATGGTGTTTGAGAAACGGATGACCAGACATAGTCTTTCGAAGCGCTTAGCACCTTACATGTGGGTAGACCGTAACCTACATCCCCTACATCACTAGCCTACCCGTAAGAGTTCGACAACTTAGTCAACTACGCCGGCCCATAATTGGCTTGTGGCTGCAAGGAAGTTTCGTTTGAATAATCTTATGATCCCTTAGAGCCGGGTGGGGTCCAAGAAATACAAAGTCCCCGAGAAACCAGGTGCCTCAATCCACCGTGTGTGTTTAGGTTGCCACCTTAGATAAACCATTAATTAACAATCTCACATCTGTCATGGATATTCATCACCCAATCCACGCCTACTAGCATAGCATGGCAAATAAGCAAACGAGAAGTACCCCAAGGTTTCATAAGTAAAACAGGTAATAGGTACACCTCCTACTTCCCAATCCCACAATTTAATTAGATCCTAAACATGCAAGTGTTTGAGGTTTGAAATGAAAAACGGGTAGTAGAAAAGGTATGATCAAGTGTTACTTGCCTGCAAAGTTGATGAAGATGATTCGATCAAAACTCTTGATAGCTCTACCCACACCCGTCAATCTATCAAATGCAATAGTAACCCACATAAGCAATCACCAAAAGACGGAAAGAACGAAGAAAACATTTCGAAAACGCCTAAATCAAATAACTCTGGCATAAAACAATTTCTAACAGTACCAAAATTATGTGAATTTGGCCTTACAGAAAGTTTAGGTCAAGAGCTTCGATTTGCAAAAGAATCAACTAAATCGGAGTTTAAAACTCAAGTTATGATCAAACGGTTCAAATACAAATCTGTTTGAATTCAAATTTTAAAACTTTCAAAACATGTTTGAGTTGTATTACTGGATGAG
>JAHIAM010002335.1:0-64492 GCA_021605205.1 Aegilops longissima | reverse complement strand
ACCGTAGGAGTGCTTTGGGTGTACCAAACGCCATAACGAATCGGGTGACTATAAAGGTGCACTACAACTATCTCCGAAAGTGTTCTGGGTTGTCACGGATCGAGATCGATTTGTCACCCAGACACGGAGAGGTATCACCGGGCCCACTCGTAATTGTCGACCCCGATTCCAAGTCACATCGACCTAGCTGGTAACACCCCATATCACTTTGCGCCTCACGCACGGTATTCCCACGGTGTCGCTTACCATGGCCCGGACCGCTTATGCCTTTTGGCTCACGATATGATAGTGTCGCTAGCATCCACATGACAAAGAACCCGGCCGACATGGCTAGTCGTGAACCCAAAGCGGCACTAACCTATGGGGACAGCATACATGAAACACCTCGAGCATGTCGGTCATCAACGATGAACTTGGGCTGTAGCACTGGCTAACAGGACTCCGTATCCCGGCTGTAGCAGGCTAGGCAGACTCCAAGTATCACCGCTGACATTTCAAGGGATGTATATAGGAACGAAATGAATCACATGCCGCCACCAAGAGTCCAAGCAGAGTGTCAAGCTAGCAGACTCGTGAACCGGCAGTAGCGGACTACTATCGCCGTAAGCACTAGACTACATTTCCCATATGAGAGGCTGCCAAGGATAAACAACTAGATTGTCGGATCCCACTCATACCAAGCATTTCAATCATACACGCATATGCCCGATATGAGTAAATACAACAAGGCATCACAACAAAACTCTACAACTCAAGTATTTTATTTAAGAGGCCCGAGGAGCCATACATAACATAGTCATACAGTAGGGTCACATGACCCAACACTCAAGTCATACAATCATACAAGCACATGCGAAGCAAAGTAGTCTGGTACGACTCTAGAAAGAAAGAAAGCTTGTTGGAGCCTTTCAATCTACAACGGCCCTTCACAAGTCTTAGATCGCCACCGGTGGCTAGCTTACTCGTCAAGTCAACATCTACATAGAACTCCGCTTGAGGGGTAGTATAGTCCTCTCAAAAATATTGATTACAAACATGAGTACAAAAGTACTCAGAAGTCTTACCACGTAATCCTATCATACATGCACATTCTCAAGGAAGGAGGTGGAGTTATTTGCAGAAGCCAGCTTTGACTCTTGGCTAAACTATCCCACGTGACACACTTTGTAAAGCATTTTGTCGCACACGAGTCCACTAAACACCATCACAATACTCCACCGTGGATCCTCTCTCGTCATCCCCGAGAGGGCCATCCACGATACTCACACTTATCTTGAGGCTTTTAGTAGTATCCATTTACTTGTCTATGAACTGATATAGGTAACCCAGAAGTCCTTCTCCGTGGACACGGCTATTCAATAGATCATATTTAACCCCGCAGGGTATACTTCTTCACACACGCTCACCACTTATCGTCGCTACACGACATGTACTGCAACCTTCAAGCGGAAGCCCAACGGGTGTCGGCCACAGCCTACCTAAACACTCAAGTCCCTAGTCCAGTTATCGCCTATTCGGTTCCATCCGCAGGAGTCCGCCGAGGTTTCCCATACAGCCCCGAACGATGTGTGCAGGGTTCCCGAGATACCAAACGGCACTCTGTACATCAACACGGTGCCTACCGCAACACAACCCACCCCTAAGGTCATGCTATGCGGCCCCCAAAGATACTACAAACACCGTAAACTACTTGCAACTCCCTGACTATGAACAGGGTGGTTAAGAAGTTTAGAGGGTCAATTAAGGATCCCAATGTGTGGTAGTAGCTAGTTCATGGATCACAAACACAGATCTCAGCCTAAGTTCGGCTTCAATGAAACAACCCACCATGTACTCCTACATGGCCTCTCATCGATACCTTTACCAAATCGTGTTCAACACTTACACTCTCGAACCAACACAACCTTTCACTCCAGCTCATCATCCCGATGAGCCGACTGACACAACTCTAAGCATAGCAAGCATAGCATGGTAGGAATCACAAACATGGCTCAATCAACTCCTACACATACTAGTGGGTTTCATCTAGTTACCGTGGCAATGACAGTCATGCAAAGGAAGTGGGTTCAACTACCGCAGCACACAACAGTTGAATCGCGTTGTCTTAATGCAAGAAATGAGAGCGTAAGCAGAACATGGGTTTGTATCGAATGTTCAATGAATTGCTTGCCGGATGGAACTGGGTAGAGAACTGCCTTCGATGGGTAATCGAGGTTATCTTCGGGGCAGAACCTATCATGGAAACACACCAAAATAAACATACAACCAATATGCAACAATATGATGCATGCTATGACATGGCAAGATGAATGTGTGTTGGCCTAATGCAAGTTGAAGGATAGGATGATCTCATTTGAACCAAAGGTTCAAATGATAGATCATGTGAGTTAGTCCTAATGGTGCAAAATCTTAATCTGGTTATTCAGCATAGTTAACTTGTTTTAACATGCATGAAACCTGTACCAATGGATAGAGTGTATTTTTCTGATAAATTTTCATATATAAATCTTTGCATTTGGAGTTATAGAATAAAAGTTATAAGCATTTGAAATTTGAATTATATTCTGATTTTATTATATAAAATTAATTCCAGAATTTGAATTAATGCGCCAAGATGAGGTCAAGATGACGTCAGGGGTCAACGGGGTCGCCCAGGTCAAACTGACCAGTGGGACCCGATGTCGTTAGTTTAACTAATTAGTTTTAATTAAAACTAATCCTAATTAGATTAGCCGGAGGGGTCCACTGCCATCGACCCGAGGGTCAACAGGCCCACGGTGAGGTCAACTCACCGGGCGCTCAGCCGCCGGCGAGGCCAGACGCGGCGGAGCAAGTGCTTTTGCACTTTCCGGCTCCAAATGGAGCGCGGGAGCATCTACGGTAGCTAGAGGTGAGCCGCGGTTAGTGGTGGAGCTAGTTTAGGTCGGGATGGCCGGAGGGCGCCGGCGACGAGTCGGGCGGCGACTGTGGCTCGCCACCGACGGGTTAGGGGTTAGCGGCCCCGGCGAGGCGCGGGAGTGCACGGTTAGCCTCGTGGAGGTGTGGTGAGTGCGATGGGCTTAGTGGTGTGGGCCAATAGGTGACCGGAGGCTGCCGGCGACGAGCGCCAAGGGCGTGGTTCAGCGATCACCGAAAGTGCTCATTGTGGTGCAAGAAGAAGAGAACGGAGAGGATGGGAGGTAGCTAGGTTCACAGTGAACTCTGCGGGAAGCTTCTGCCGGGTCGGGGCGGACCGATGCGGCGGCGGCGACGATGGGGATCTCCGCGGCCTTGGACTCTGCCGAGGTCGGAGTAGTGGCCTCGGGGTTTTGGAGCAAGGGGAACTAGCTGGCTAGGGGTAACGGGTGCGCGGAGCTGCCGACATGGCGGGAGGTGCGTGGGGCGGGAGCACGGCGCCGACGGTGGCGTGTCGGCGATGGCGCCGGCCAGGTCGAGGGCGAGCGAGAGAGAGGCAGGGGGGAAGTGCGGTGTCTGGGGTCGGGCGACGACGCTGGGTCGCCCCAGTCGGCGAGGCGGCGAGGGGTGAGGCAGGCGCGGCCAGCTGCGTGGCGCTACCAAGGCTGCCGGGCAAGATTAGCCTGCTCGTCAAGTTGAGCCAAGCAGCCACTGCCGCTGGTTGGGCTGGGCCGGTGGGGGCTGCTGTCAAGCATGTAAGTGTTTCCTTTTTTATCTTTTTCTATTATTGCAACTCTGTTTTAGGATTTTAAAATACCAAAACCTTTTCAAAATTACCAAAATGCTCCTCGGTCACTTGTTGAATATTCCCAACATGAAACATTTTAGTTTAACAATTTTGAACACTTAAAATATTTTCCATAATTTAAAATGCCCATTTCAAAAACTTGTGATTTAAATATAGAACCCTTAGGTGACCTAGAAAATGTTCCACCTTCTTTGACATGGATCCTAAACCCAAACAAAGAGGATGAGCATTTTGAAGGGCATTTCGGATTCATTGAATTAAATTTTAGTAAACCCTAGTTATTTTAAGGGGGTGTTCGGGGTTTCGCCTTCCCATTTCAAATTCAGATGAAATTTAAACATGATGCACACCCTAATGCATGGTCTATCCGGGATGTGACAACTCACCCCACTCAAAAGAATCTCGCCCCGAGATTTGGGATCTGCTATAAAAGGTGGGATACTCAAGTCAAGACGATCCTCCCTTTCCCAAGTTGCTTCTTGCTCGGAATGGTTTGACCATTGAACCTTTAGAAACTTGATATTCGACGCCGAGTGGTATGCTCGGTTTGATCGAGGATACGAATGGGGTACTCTCGATAGGTGAGGTTATCTTGGAGATCAAGCTGCTTGTGGTCCACTCCACGGATAGGATCCGAGAAGCAATGCCCGAGTTGGGAAACGGGAAGACATCATGGACCTTGGAAAGATGCGGAGGTAGTTCCAATTGGTAGGCAACTTCCCTCGCTTGGCAAGAATGCGAAAGGGTCCAATGTAACGAGGAGCCAACTTGCCCTTGATACCGAATCGATGGGTTCCTTTAAAGGAGAAACCCAAGGTAAGCCTTCGCCAATTTCATAAGCCATAGGCTTATGCTTGCGGTCATATTGGCTCTTCCGACGAGATTGGGCTGTTTTCAAATTTCACGAACAACGCGAACTTGTTTTTCTCGCTTCTCGGATCATATCCGCCAAAGAGTTGTCTCCCCCGTTTCACCGCTTAAGAGGCGCTCACATTTTCGCCCATAAAGAACTTCGAAAGGGCTTTGCCTGCATCGCTTGATAACTGTTGTTATAAGTTTAACTCGGCGAATGGAAGGCATTTCTCCCAATTCATGCCGAAGAGATGACGAAGCTCAAGCATATCCTCTAAGATTTGATTGACTGCTCTACTTGACCACTTGATTGGGGATGGAAAGCGGTGCTAAGGAGAGACGAAGTTCTATAGCGCTTTGGAAACTTTCCCAAAATCGAGAGGTGAAGAGACTCCACGGTCGGAGTTAATTTCGATGGAACACCATGAAGAGATACTATTCGAGAGATGTACAAATCAGCTAGCTGGCTAGCGGTTATACTCTCACCTAACAGGAGAAAGTGGGCTACTTTGGAAAGGCGATCAACAACGATTTAAGATAGCGTTATTCCTCTCTTGGTCCTGGGAAACCCGTAATGAAATCCATACCGATTTTATCCCATTTCCATTCAGGAATGTCCAAAGGTTGAAGGGTACCAAGAGGTCGTTGATGCTCGCTTAACTCGACGACAAACGCCGCAGCTTAGCAATGTATTGAGCGATTTCTCTTCATCCTAGTCCACCAAAACCTCCGCGAGATCTTGATACATTTTAGTACTACCAGATGAATGGTGAGAGGAGAGTCATGAGCTTCCTTATGATCAATTGTCGAGCTGTTGTTTCTGGGAACCACCAAGCGGTTTTCAAGAAAACAACACTGTTCATCTATGGAGAAACATTTAGCAGCTCCGCTAGCAATGTTCTCCTTGATCCGAGATATCCTCTATCATACCGCCGAGCAGCTATGATTCGATCCGTGAGGTCGGTTTCGCCACCAAGGTGGAAAGAAACTCGAGGAACAATGTGAAGGTTAAGCTTACGTAAATTCCTCGTGGAGAATTGGTTGACCTTGTTGTAACATCAAGTTGTTGCAAGAAGATTTGCGACTTAGTGCGCCAGCCATGACATTGGCTTTGCTCGGGTGTAGGATATTCCTAAGTCGAAATCTGTATCAATCTCGACCCAACGCCTTTGCCTCGAGATTCAAACCGTTGGGTGAAGATATATTTTAGACTTTGGTGATCTGTAGATTTCGCAACGATTACCCGTAAGGTAATGTCGCCAGGTTTTGAGTGCATGAACCATCGCCGCAAGCTCTAGATCGTGTGGGATAGTTATCTCATGTGGACGAATCGTCGAGAAGCGAGGCAATCACATGACGATCTTGCATGAGTATGCAACCTAGTCCTTGTCGCGAGGCGCCGCAATAGATAATAAAGTCCTTGAGAAATCTGGTGGAATAAGTACGGAGCAGATGTCGCGCCTTTTCAGCCTCGAAAGCTGATCTCGCACCGTGGCGCCCACTCAACTTCTTATCTTTCTTGAGGAGTTCGTTAGAGGTTTAGCAACTTTAGAGAAATTCTCGACGGCGGCGGCAATAGCTCGCTAAACCGAGGAAACTCCGAACTTGCTTGACCGATTCAGTGGAGTCCAATCAAGGACGGCTTGAACTCGCCGGATTGACAGAATACCCTTACCAGAGATTACATGTCCTAGATAGGTCACTGCAACCGAATTCACATTTAGAGAATTTGGCATAAAGGCGGTGCTCTCAAGTTTCATCAATACTAGCCTTAGATGTTCGCATGTTCTTCCTCATTCTTGAGTAGATGAGTATATCATCGAGGTATACCACGACTAATTTATCCAAATACTCCATGAAGATTGAGTTCATTAACCGAGAGAAAGTGGCTGGAGCATTGGTTAAACCGAAGGACATGACGGTGTACTCAGATTGGCCATAACGAGTGACAAAGGCCGCTTTGGGAATGTCCTCGTTCCTGATTTTGATTTGATGGTAGCCCAACCTCAAATCCATCTTGAGAAGATCGAGGATCCAATGAGCTGATCATATGTGTCGTTGATCCCGGGAGCGGATACTTGTTCTTGATAGTGACCAAATTGACAGGTCGGTAATCTACAACCATCCGATCCGCATCATCCTTCTTCTTGACGAAGAGGACGGGCAAGCCCATGGAGAGGAACTAGGACGGATGAAACCCTTTGCAAGGACTCATCGAGTTGTTTCTAAGTTCAGCTAGTTCTAGGGGTGCCATCTTATAAGGTCTCCTAGAGATTGGGACGGTTCCGGAACAAGATCTATCACTTAACTCGACATCCCCGCTGTGGAACACCGCAGTTCTTCCGAAAGACATCCGGAAATCACGAACTACCGGAATATCTTCGAGGTCCGGAAGAGGGTTGGCATTTATGAGTAAAGTCGACGCTAGACACTCGGGTTAAAACATCCACCGCTTTACCCAAGGATGGGTAAGTTGAACGGTTCTAGTAGAGCAATCGATCTTAGCATAATGGGTCTGACATCCAGTCCATACCCAAGATGATGTTTATGTCCGAGGACTTGAGAGCTATTAGGATGCAAGAAAGACTAATCTGTCGACAAGAATTTCATTTCCATGACTTATTCTAGAGGTTTGCCATCTAGAACCAGGAGTTTGAATTTCCATGGAGGTAGGCATGTCGCAGAATGTGGTGTTGTGCAATCGAGCATAGCTCTCGTAAATAAATGAATGAGATGCTCCAAGATCAAAGAACAGCTTGCCGGATGGCAATTAACAAGAAGCGCATCGAGGACGACGCTGGGATCCTCATAGGTTTCTTCAGCAGAGACATAGTTGACATGGCCACGAGCGTGGCAACCGGCTTGGCATAGGGAACCTTTCCTCGCCGGCTTGCCGCCACCAATGACTTTCCAAATTGATTGGGGTTGTTCTGGGACACTCTCAATATAGTGGCCTGCCTCCACATTTGAAGCAAGTGATCACATTTGGCCGTGGGGCCACATTAGCGCTTGACCTCCATATGTCTTGGGTGGAAAATACGGTTGATTGGGGCGAGGCGCCAAGGATGGCCTCGGGTGTACCTGGGTGGTAGAGCCGATTAGGAACCCAAACCCGCGCTTCGGGAACCAGAGCCGATGATGATCCGTAATCACGGATGTGCTTATGAAGCCTCAAGTCGGTTCGCCTCAGCCTCGGCGCCGATAGCCTTATTGACTAGCTTCGAGAAAGAGGTGCATTCATGCAGACGGAGATCTCGGCGTAGCTCGTGGCTAAGTCCTTACGGAACCTCGCCGCTTCTTAGCATCGGTAGAAACTTCTTCGAGCATAACGTGCTAACCTCCCGATTCACGGCCGAGGCATCCACGCTCACCGCCTTGGGTGAAACTGCAGAATTCTCACGCTTATGTCCATAAGTCCTTCGAATATGGTGCTCATGAAGGCGGCAATCAATTCATCCCAAGTTGTAACTTGTCCAGCCGGACGATAGCCTCATAGTTTTCCCACCGTAGACCGGCAGGTCCTTCCAGATGATAGGCGGCAAAGGTAACTTTGTCACCTCGCATACATTGGCGGAACGCAGTTTGTGATGGATATCGCGAGCTAATCATCGGCGCCGAGTAGCTCGACGGAGCATTTGAATTTTGAGGATATAGTTTGACGAAGTCATTGAGTGAAACTCCATCGCTTCTGGCTGGCGTGCTGTGTTTTGTTCAATGCGCCCAATAAGCGTTAGTTTCAAGGCTTATTATGCTCGCTTCAAAGATCACCTCAGCCAAAGATGGCGGTTGCGGCAGTTCACATTTCGGCTGCACTCGCCTCTCCCCGCCTCGAACAGCAGGAGAATTTCGAGTGTTGACCATCCCGGGAGACAAAACAAAGGTTTAAACCAGATGGCAGAATTTAACAAGGAAGTGCGGAAGGTAATGGACAGATGGAATGCAAAGATGTTTATTCGTATGACATGGTAATATAAACTGCCATATATATATATATACCAACGGTCATACACACCATTCATAGTTTAGTACAAGCCCGACGGAGTACAACTATAAGGAAAGGCGTTACATCTCATCGAAGCATTCCAACTCCTATACATTATTTTTCTACACTTCCGAATGATACACACTAAGTCGATTCCACGAGTCACGCAGACGGTGGAAACACAACTAGTACCATACTAGGAATACTACTACTATCTCGTGCAGCTCCATAGTAGTCCTCAGAGAAGTCACCACCTGCACTGAAGTGGAACATGATCGTCCGAAATGCATAATCCTGTGGAGCCTGTGGGACCATAAGGACTCGGATGTGGTCGTGGACCCACAAAGGGTGGCGTAAGAGGCCCACGAGGAGGAGTGATGCTCCAACCTCACGCCACTCCATGAAGTCCGCAGACTCGCCCGCACAGGTACAAGTCTCTCATGTCCATACATCCGCTTGCACGGCAGTGCAAACCTAGTCAAGGTAGCCCAAAGGGTCGAACGGCATTATATAGCTCCATACGCAAGGCCCGGTTCACGGTCCTTGTCCTCCAAGAACTCAAGAGTGGTACGGAGGAGTGAGTCTCATGGGATGCATCACTGACAAACCTCAAGGTAGCCATGCGCCCGGAAGGGATGCCGCATATAGCGGAAGTCGTTGTTGCTCAAAGAAAGCAGTCCTGCTCGAATGATAGTCATCATGGAATAGGCTGCATCTTGTACGATATTCCAATAGTGATTCCGAGCCCATAGGAACAAAGTGAAGTGGCTCAAGAGTCTGGGTAGGATGGATAAACCGACCGCATAGGTATTGGCTTTGATTGAAATCCTCGAACTCTCCTCGACGGTATATTCAGGATACCATCGATAACCAGCCTCAATCATCACCCTAACCAACATGGCCGCAGTGACCGCACACATCAATGCAGCGAGTCAAAGTAACCACTTGGTTCGGGAACGGTGGCCATCTCGAAGCACAGCCATAATGCAAAGGCATTAGAATTTCTAGGAAAATCGGGTAGCATAACATCAGAAATGCTCAAATCAAATTTGAGACATTCAAAATCAGATTTGCAAAACCACTCAACAACATCATATCAAGGTTCTCGTCCAAATGGTAGCATACTAAAATTTAGTAACACCGAATCGAGGATGTAACCAACAATCCTACAAGGTACTACGGTAGTAACACGTGAGCCCGATAGAGAAAGAGAGCCTAGTCCTAAACCCACGCTGAATGAGAAGAGGATGACTCAGATCGAGGGCATAAGGTAAAGGAGTAAAAGAGCCTTACGCTCCTCCCACAATCAATTCCCTACATATAACTAAAGCATTTCTAGACTCAACTTCACCAGCTTTGGCTTAGCGGACCCACAGCAGCCCCGCTCGATGCCAACGCTGTCAGACCCCGATTCCAAGTCACATCGACCTAGCTGGTAACACCTCATATCACTTTGCGCCTCACGCACGGTATTCCCACGGTGTCGCTTACCATGGCCCGGACCGCTTATGCTTTTGGCTCACGATATGATAGTGTCGCTAGCATCCACATGACAAAGAACCCGGCCGACATGGCTAGTCGTGAACCCAAAGCGCACTAACCTATGGGGACAGCATACATGAAACACCTCGAGCATGTCGGTCATCAACGATGAACTTGGGTGTAGCACTGGCTAACAGACTCCGTATCCCGGTCTGTAGCAAAGCTAGGCAGACTCCAAGTATCACCGCTGTGACATTTCCGGCGATGTATATAGGAACTAAATGAATCACATGCCGCCACCAAGAGTCCAAGCAGAGTGCTGGGTTAGCAGACTCGTGAACCGGCAGAAGCGACTACTATCGCCGTAAGCACTAGACTACATTTCCCATATGAGAGGCTGCCAAGGATAAACAACTAGATTGTCGGATCCCACTCATACCAAGCATTTCAATCATACACGCAATATGCCCGATATGAGTAAATACAACAAGGCATCACAACAAAACTCTACAACTCAAGTACTTTTATTTAAGAGGCCCGAGGAGCCATACATAACATAGTCATACGTAGGGGTCACATGACCCAACACTCAAGTCATACAATCATACAAGCACATGAAGCAAAGTAGTCTGGTATGCACTCTAGAAAGAAAGAAAGCTTGTTGGAGCCTTTCAATCTACAACGGCCCTTCACAAGTCTTAGATCGCCACCGGTGGCTAGCTTACTCGTCAAGTCAACATCTACATAGAACTGGCCTGAGGGGTAGTATAGTCCTCTCAAAAATATTGATTACAAACATGAGTACAAAAGTACTCAGAAGTCTTACCACGTAATCCTATCATACATGCACATTCTCAAGGAAGGAGGTGGAGTTATTTGCAGCAAGCCAGCTTTGACTCTTGGCTAAACTATCCCACGTGACACACTTTGTAAAGCATTTTGTCGCACACGAGTCCACTAAACACCATGACAATACTCCACTGTGGATCCTCTCTCGTCATCCCCGAGAGGGCCATCCACTATACTCACACTTATCTTGAGGCTTTTAGTAGTATCCATTTACTTGTCTATGAACCGATATAGGTAACCCAAGTCCTTCTCCGTGGACACGGCTATTCAATAGATCATATTTAACCCCGCAGGGTATACTTCTTCACACACGCCACCACTTATCGTCGCACACGACATGTACTGCAACCTTCAAGCGGAAGCCCAACGGGTGTCGGCCACAGCCTACCTAAACACTCAAGTCCCTAGTCCAGTTATCGCCTATTCGGTTCCATCCGCAGGAGTCCGCCGAGGTTTCCCATACAGCCCCGAACGATGTGTGCAGGTTCCCGAGATACCAAACGGGCACTCTGCACACATCAACACGGTGCCTACCGCAACACAACCCACCCCTAGGGTCAGCGCTATGCATGGCCCCAAAGATACTACAAACACCGTAAACTACTTGCAACTCCCTGACTATGAACAGGGGTGGTTAAGAAGTCGAGAGGGTCAATTATGATCCCAATGTGTGGTAGTAGCTAGTTCATGGATCACAAACACAGATCTCGCCTAAGTTCGGCTTCAATGAAACAACCCACCATGTACTCCTACATGGCCTCTCATCGATACCTTTACCAAATCGTGTTCAACACTTACACTCTCGAACCAACACAACCTTTCACTCCAGCTCATCATCCCGATGAGCCGCACCGACACAACTCTAAGCATAGCAAGCATAGCATGGTAGGAATCACAAACATGGCTCAATCAACTCCTACACATACTAGTGGGTTTCATCTAGTTACCGTGGCAATGACAGTCATGCAAAGGAAGTGGGTTCAACTACCGCAGCACACAACAGTTGAATCGCGTTGTCTTAATGCAGAAATGAGAGCGTAAGCGAGAACATGGGTTTGTATCGAATGTTCAATGAATTGCTTGCCCGATGGAACTGGGTAGAGAACTGCCTTCGATGGGTAATCGAGGTTATCTTCTAAGCAGAACCTATCATGGAAACACACCAAAATAAACATACAACCAATATGCAACAATATGATGCATGCTATGACATGGCAAGATGAATGTGTGTTGGCCTAATGCAAGTTGAAGGGATAGGATGATCTCATTTGAACCAAAGGTTCAAATGATAGATCATGTGAGTTAGTCCTAATGGTGCAAAACCTTAATCTGGTTATTCAGCATAGTTAACTTGTTTTAACATGCATGAAACCTGTACCAATGGATAGAGTGTATTTTTCTGATAAATTTTCATATATAAATCTTTGCATTTGGAGTTATAGAATAAAAGTTATAAGCATTTGAAATTTGAATTATATTCTGATTTTATTATATAAAATTAATTCCAGAATTTAAATTAATGCGCCAAGATGAGGTCAAGATGACGTCAGGGGTCAACGGGGTCGCCCAGGTCAAACTGACCAGTGGGACCCGCGATGTCGTTAGTTTAACTAATTAGTTTTAATTAAAACTAATCCTAATTAGATTAGCCGGAGGGGTCCACTGCCATCGACCCGAGGGTCAACAGGCCCACGGGTGAGGTCAACTCGCCGGCGCTCAGCCACCGGGCGAGGCCAGACGCGGGCGAGCAAGTGCTTTTGCACTTTCCGGCTCCAAATGGAGCGCGGGAGCATCTACGGTAGCTAGAGGTGAGCCGCTGTTAGTGGTGGAGCTAGTTTAGGTCGGGATGGCCGGAGGGCGCCGGCGACGAGTCGGGCGGGCACTGTGGCTCGCCACCGACGGGTTAGGGGTTAGCGGCTCGGCGAGGCGCGGGAGTGCACGGTTAGCCTCGTGGAGGTGTGGTGAGTGCGATGGGCTTAGTGGTGTGGCCAATAGGTGACTGGAGGCTCGCTGGCGACGAGCGCCAAGGGCGGTGGGTTCAGCGATCACCGAAAGTGCTCGCTGTGGTGCAAGAAGAAGAGAACGGAAAGGATGGGGAGGTAGCTAGGCTCGCAGTGAACCCGCGGGAAGCTTGCCGGGTCGGGGCGGACTGATGCGGCGGCGGCGACGATGGGGATCTCCGCGCCTTGACTCGGCCGAGGTCGGAGTAGTGGCCTCGGGGTTTTGGAGCAAGGGGAACTAGCTGGCTAGGGGTAACGGGTGCGCGGAGCTGCCGACATGGCGGGAGGTGCGGGCGGCGGGAGCACGGCGCCGACGGTGGCGTGTCGGCGATGGCGCCGGCCAGTCGAGGGCGAGCGAGAGAGACGCAGGGGGGAAGTGCGGTGTCCGGGGGTCGGGCGACGACGCTGGGTCATCCCGAGTCGGCGAGGCGGCGAGGGGTGAGGCAGGGCGGCGGCCAGCTGCGTGGCGCGCCAAGCTGCTGGCCGGGCATTAGCCTGCCGTCAAGCCGAGCCAAGCAGCCACCATGCCGGCCGTTGGCTGGGCCGGCAGGGCCGCTGTCAAGCATGTAAGTGTTTCCCCTTTTTTTATCTTTTTCTATTATTGCAACTCTGTTTTAGGATTTTTAAAAATACCAAAACCTTTTCAAAAATTACCAAAATGCTCCTGGTCACTTGTTGGAATATTCCCAACATGAAACATTTTAGTTTAACAATTTTTGAACACTTAAAATATTTTCCATAATTTAAAATGCCCATTTCAAAAACTTGTGATTTAAATATAGAACCCTTAGGTGACCTAGAAAATGTTCCACCTTCTTTGACATGGATCCTAAACCCAAACAAAGAGGATGAGCATTTTGAAGGGCATTTCGGATTCATTGAATTAAATTTTAGTAAACCCTAGTTATTTTAAGGGGGTGTTCGGGGTTTCGCCTTCCCATTTCAAATTCAGATGAAATTTAAACATGATGCACACCCTAATGCATGGTCTATCTGGGATGTGACAGTAATGCATCATCATAATGAGCTCAAAGTGACCAAGTATTTGGTCACGGGATCATGCATTACGGTACGAGTAAAGTGACTTGCCGGTAACGAGATTGAACGAGGTATTGGGATACCGATGATCGAATCTTGGGCAAGTAACATACCGATTGACAAAGGGAATTGTATACGGGGTTGCTTGAATCCTCGACATCGTGGTTCAGCCGATGAGATCATCGAGGAGCATGTGGGAGCCAACATGGGTATCCAGATTCTGCTGTTGGTTATTGACCGTAGAGCCGCCTCGGTCATGTTCACGTGTTCCCAACCCGTAGGGTCTACACACTTAAGGTTCGGTGACGCTAGGGTTGTATGAATATGAGTATGCATCAAACCGAATGTTGTTCGGAGTCCCGGATGAGATCCCGGACGTCACGAGGAGTTCCGGAATGGTCCGGAGGTAAATAATTATATATAGGAAGTGCTATTTCGGCCATCGGGAGAGTTTCGGGGGTCACCGGTATTGTACCGGGACCACCGGAAGGGTCCCGGGGGTCCACTGGGTGGGGCCACCTATCCCAAAGGGCCCCGTGGGCTGAAGTGGGGAGGGAACCAGCCCCTGGTGGGCTGGTGCGCCCCTTGGCCCCTCTCGCGCTAGGGTTGGAAACACTAGGGGGGGCTGCCCCACTTGCCTTGGGGCAAGCCCCTTGGCCGCCTTTGGGAGATCTGATCTCAGGTCATGCGCTGTGGGGCCTATATAGGGGGGAGGGAGGCAGCCGCACCTCAAGTCTTGGCGCCCTCCCCCGCTACACCTCCTCCTCCCCCGTAGTTGCTTGGCGGCTCTCGCCGAGTTCGCTGATCCACCACCACGCCGGCCGTCTGCTGATCTTCATAAACCTCTTTCCCTTTGCTGGATCAAGACGGAGGAGACGCTACTCGACCGTATGTGTGTTGAACGCGAGGTGCCGTCTGCTCGGCGCTAGGATCTCCGTGATTTGGATCACGACGAGAACGACTCTCAACCCCGCTCTCTTGAACGCTTCCACACGCGATCTACAAGGGTATGTAGATGCATCTCTCTCTCGCTGCTAGATGAACTCATTGATGGATCTTGGTGAACGAGGAAAATGTTATTTTATGCAACGCTCCCCAACAAAGGGTATCGTAGCTAGGTCTATGCGTAGTTCTCTATTGCACTAATAGAACACAATTTGTTGTGGGCGAGATGTTGTCAACTTTCTTACCGCTACTAGTCTTATCTTGCTTCAGCGGTTTTGTGGGATGAAGCGCCCGACCGACCTTACACGATGCTTACGTGAGACAGGTTCCACCGACTAACATGCACTAGTTGCATAAGGTGGCTAGCGGGTGTCCAGATCTCCCACTTTAGTTGGAGCAGATTCGATGAAAAGGGTCCTTATGAAGGGTAAATAGAAGTTGACAAATCACGCCAGGCTTTCACGTAGGTAAGAAAACGCTCTTGCTAGAACCCTATTGCAGCCATCGAAAAACTTGCAACAACAATTAGAGGACGCCTAACTTGTTTTTGCAGCAAGTGTTTTGTGATGTGATATGGCCAAAGTTGTGATGAATGATGAATGATATATATGTGATGTATGCGATCATGTTCTTGTAATAGGAATCACGACTTGCATGTCGATGAGTATGACAACCGCAGGAGCCATAGGAGTTGTCTTTATTTTTGTATGACCTCATGTGTCATTGAGAAACGCCATGTAAATTACTTTACTTTATTGCTAAACGTGTTAGCCATAGTAGTAGAAGTAATAGTTGGCGAGCAACTTCATGGAGACACGATGATGGAGGTCATGACGATGGAGATCATGGTGTCATGCCAGTAACAAGATGATCATGGAGCCCCGAAGATGAAGATCAAAGGAGCTATATGATATTGGCCATATCATGTCACTACTATATAATTGCATGTGATGTTTATTATGTTTATGCATCTTGTTTACATAGAACAACGGTAGTAAATAAGATGATCCCTTATAATAATTTCAAGAAAGTGTTCTCCTTAACTATGGGCCGCTATAAAGTTCGTCTGCTTCAAGCACCACGTGATGATCTGTGTGATAGATTCTACGCTCACATACAACGGTGTAAGACAGTTTTACACATGCAAAACACTTAGGTTAACTTGACGAGCCTAGCATGTACGCATATGGCCTCGAACACAAGAGACCGAAGGTCTAACATGAGTCGATGGAAGATACGATCAACATGGAGATGTTCACCGATGATGACTAGTCCGTCTCACGTGATGATCGGACACGACCTAGTCGACTCGGATCATGTAACACTTAGATGACTAGAGGGATGTCAAATCTGAGTGGGAGTTCATTATATAATTTGATTAGATGAACTTAATTATCATGAACATTAGTCTAAAATCTTTGCAAAATGTCTTGTAGATCAAATGGCCAACGCTCATGTCACCATGAACTTCAACGCGTTCATAGAGAAAACCAAGCTGAACGACGATGGCAGCAACTATTCAGACTGGGTCCGGAACCTAAGGATCATCCTCATAGCAGCCAAGAAACAATATGTCCTAGAAGCACCGCTAGGTGAAGCACCCGTCCCAGAGAACCAAGACGTTATGAACGATTGGCAGTCTCGCGCGATGATTACCCTCGCTCAAGGCGGCATGCTTTACAGCTTAGAACCGGGCTCCAAAAGCGCTTTGAGCAACACAGAGCATATGAGATGTTCGAGGAGCTGAAAATGGTTTTCCAAGCTCATGCCCGGTTGAGAGATATGAAGTCTCCGACAAGTTCTATAGTTGTAAGATGGAGGAAAATAGTTCTGCAAGGAGCACATACTCAACATGTCCGGTTGCACAACCGCCTCGTCCTACTGGACATTAACCTCCTGGACGAGGCGGTCATTGATAGAATCCTTCATTCGCACCCACCGAGCTACAAGAGCTTTGTGATGAACTACAATATGCAGGGGATGGTGAAAACTATTCTGAAGTATTTTCAATGTCAAGTCAGCAGAGGTAGAAATCAAGAAGGAACATCAAGTGTTGATGGTCAATAAAACCACTAAGTTCAAGAAGGGCAAGGGTAAGAAGAACTTCAAGAAGGACGGCAAGGATGTTGCCGCCGCCAAGAAGCCGCTTGCCGGAAGAAGTCAAAGAATGGACCCAAGCCCGAGACTGAGTGCTTTTATTGCAAAGGAAGGGCCATCGAAGCGGAACTGCCCCAAATACTTAGCGGACAAGAAGGCCGCAACACTAAAGGTATATTTGATATACATGTAATTGATGTGTACCTTGCCAAGCATCGTAGTAATTCCTCGGTATTTGATACCGTGCCGCTGTTCACATTTGTAACTCACAGCAGAGCTGCGGAATAAACAGACCGGCGGCGACGAGGTGACGATGCGCGCCGAATGGTTCCAAGGTCGATGTGATCGCCACAAGACGCTACCTCTACATTTACCTACGTGATTAGTTTTAAACCTCAATAATTGTTATTTAGTGCCAAGTTTGAGCATGAACATTGTATCCGGATCTCGCTTAATGCAAGATGGCTACTCATTTAAACCGAGAATAATGGTTGTTCTATTTATATGAGAGATATGTATTTTGGTCATGCTCCGATGGTCAATGGTTTATTCTAATGAATCTCGAACGTAATATTACACATATTCATAGTGTGAATACCAAAAGATGTAAAGTTGATAATGATAGTCCCACATACTTGTGGCATCGCCACCTTGGTCACACCGGTGTCAAGCGATGAAGAAGCTCCATTCGATGGACTTTAGAGTCTCTCGATTATGAATCATTTGACACATGCGAACCATGCCTCATGGGCAAATGACCAAGACTCCGCTTCTCCGAGACAAAGGAGCGAGCAACCAACTTATTGGAAATCATACATACCGATGTAAAAGCGGTCCAATGAGCGTTGAGGCTCATGGAGGATATCGTTATGTTCTCACTCATCGATGACTTGAGTAGATATGGGTATATCTACTTGATGAAACACAAGTCCGAGACCTTGAAAAGTTCAAGGAATTTCAGAATGAGGTAGAGAATCAATGTGACCGAAAAATAAAGTTCTTACGATCAGATCGTGGAGGAGAATATTTAAGTCACGAATTTGGTACACACTTAAGGAAATGTGGAATCGTTTCACAACTCACGCCACCGAACACCTCAAAGGTAATGGTGTGTCCGAACGTCAGAATCGCACTCTATTGATATGGTGCGATCTGTGATGTCTCTACAGATTTACCGCTATCATTTTGGGGATACGCCTAGAGACAGCTACATTCACTTTAAATAGGGCAACGCCTAAACTGCTGAGACGACACCGTGAATTATGGTTTGGGAAGAAACCTAAGCTGTCGCTTCTAAAAGTTTGGGGATGCGATGCTTATGTCAAGAAACTTCAACCTGAAAAGCTCGAACCCAAGTCGGAAAATGCGCCTTCATAGGATACCCCAAGGAAACCATTGGGTATACCTTCTACCTTAGATCCGAAAGCAAGATCTTTGTTGCCAAGAACGGATCCTTTCTGGAAAAAGAGTTTCTCTCGAAAGGAGTAAGTGGGAGGAAAGTAGAACTCGATGAAGTACTACCTCTTGAACCGGAAAGTAGTGCAGCTAAGGAAAATGTTCTTGTGGTGCCTACACCGACTGGAGAGGAAATGAATGATGATGATCAAGGTACTTCGAATCAAGTTGCTACTGAACTTCGTTGGTCCACCAGGACACGTTCCACACCAGAGTGGTATAGCAACCCTGTCTTGGAAATCATGTTGTTGGATAACGGTGAACCTTTGAACTATGAAGAAGCGATGGCGGGCCCAGATTCCAAAAAATGGCTTGAAGCCATGCAATCCGAGATAGGATCCATGTATGAAAACAAAGTATGGACTTTGACAGACTTGCCCGATGATCGGCGAGCGAT
Source organism: Aegilops longissima (assembly GCA_021605205.1). Lineage (NCBI taxonomy): Eukaryota > Viridiplantae > Streptophyta > Magnoliopsida > Poales > Poaceae > Aegilops > Aegilops longissima. The sequence continues at coordinate 45,692 of JAHIAM010002335.1, read as the reverse complement.
AGAAAACAAATGGATCTTTAAGAAGAAGACGGACGCGGATGGTAATGTTACCATCTATAAAGCTCGACTTGTCGCTAAAGGTTATCGGCAAGTTCAAGGGGTCGACTACGATGAGACTTTCTCTCCGTAGCAAAGCTGAAGTCCGTATTTAATCATGTTAGCAATTGCCGATACTATGATTATGAGATATGGCAATGGATGTCAAAACGACATTCCTTAACGGCTATCTTAAGGAAGAACTGTATATGATGTAGCCGAAGGTTTTGTCGACCCTAAGAATGCTAATAAGGTGTGCAAGCTCCAGCGATCCATTTATGGGCTGGTGCAAGCATCTCGAGTTAGAACATTCGCTTGATGAGATGATCAAAGTTGCTGCTTATGCAGCACTTATGGAGAAGCCTCGCTACAAGAAAGTGAGTGGGAGCTTTGTAGCATTTCTCATATTATATGTAGATGACATACTTTTGATGGGAAATGATATGGAACTTTTGAAAGCATTAAGGCCTACTTGAATACGAGTTTTCAATGAAGGACCTTGGAGAAGTTGTTTATATATTAGGCATCAAGATCTATAGAGATAGATCGAGACGCCTCATAGGTCTTTCACAAAGCACATACCTTGATAAGATATTGAAGAAGTTCAAATGGATCAGTCCAAGAAAGGGTTCTTGCTCAGACATAAGGTGTGAAATTGAGCTCGCTCAATGTCCCACCACGGCAGTAACATATAGAAGAGATGAGTGTCATCCCCTATGCATCAGCCATAGGGTCTATTATGTATGCCATGCTGTGTACTGCACTGATGTAAACCTTGCCGTAAGTTTGGTAGGAAGGTACCAAAGTAATCCCGCAAGGAACACCGGACAGCGGTCAAGAATATCCTGAAGCACCGAAAAGGGCTAAGGAAATGTTTCGTTTATGGAGGTGACGAAGAGCTCGTCAGAAGGGTTACGCCGACGCTTAGCTTCGACACGATCCGATGACTCTAAGTCACAAACCGGATACGGTATATGTTGAATGGTGGGGCAGAGCTGGTGCAGCTGCAAGCAGGAGCGCCGTATGGATATACGTGTGAAGCGGAGTACATGGAAGCCTCGGAGGCAGCGATGAAGCAATTTGGGTGAAGGAGTTCATCACCGACCTAGGAGTCATACCCAATGCGCCGGGCCGATCAAACTCTTCCGTGACAACACCGAGCTATTGCACTTGCCAAGGAGCCCAGGTTTCACAAGAAGACCAGCACATCAAGTTGCCGCTCAACTCCATTCGTGAAAATGTTCAAGATGGAGACATAGAAATTTGCAAAGTGCATACGGATCTGAATGTCGCAGATCCGCTGACTAAACCTCTTCCATGAAAGCAAAACATGATCAACACCGTAACTCTATGGGTGTTCGATTCATCACAATGTAACTAGATTATTGACTCTAGTGCAAGTGGGAGACTGTTGAAATATGCCCTAGAGGCGATAATAAAAGGACTATTATTATATTTCCTTGTTCGTGATAATTGTCTTTATTCATGCTATAATTGTATTATCCGAAATCATAATACACGGTGAATACTTAGACCACAACATGTCCCTAGTGAGCCTCTAGTTAACTAGCTCGTTGATCAACAGATAGTCATGGTTTCCGACTATGGACATTGGATGTCGTTGATAACGGATCACATCATTAGGAGAATGATGTGATGGACAAGACCCAATCCTAAGCATAGCACAAGATCGTAGTTCGCTTTTGCTAGAGCTTTTCCAATGTCAAGTATCTTTTCCTTAGACCATGAGATCATGTAACTCCCAGACACCGTAGGAGTGCTTTGGTGTGCCAAACGTCACAACGAATCGGGTGACTATAAAGGTGCACTACAGGTATCTCCGAAAGTGTCTCTGGTTGTCACGGATCGAGACTCGATTTGTCACCCAGACACGGAGAGGTATCACTGGCCCACTCGGTAATGCATCATCATAATGAGCTCAAAGTGGCCAAGTATTTGGTCACGGATCATGCATTACGGACGGGTAAAGTGACTTGCCGGTAACGAGATTGAACGAGGTATTGGGATACCGACGATCGAATCTCGCAAGTAACATACCGATTGACAAAGGAATTGTATACGGGTTGCTTGAATCCTCGACATTGTGGTTCATCCGATGAGATCATCGAGGAGCATGTGGGAGCCAACATGGGTATCCAGATTCCCGCTGTTGGTTATTGACCAGAGAGCCGTCTCGGTCATGTCTACGTGTCTCCCAACCCGTAGGGTCTACACAGCTTAAGGTTCGTGACGCTTAGGGTTGTATGAATATGAGTATGTAGCAAACCGAATGTTGTTCGGAGTCCCGGATGTGATCCCGAACGTCACGAGGAGTTCCGGAATGGTCCGGAGGTAAATAATTATATATAGGAAGTGCTATTTCGCCATCGGAGAGTTTCGGGTCACTGATTGTACCGACCACCTAAGGGTCCCGGGGTCCACCGGTGGGGCCACATATCCCGGAGGGCCCCATGGGCTGAAGTGGGAGGAACCAGCCCCGTGGGCTGGTGCGCCCCCTGGCCCCCCGCGCCTAAGGTTGAAACCCTAGCGGGGGCGCCCACTTGCCTTGGGGGCAAGCCTCCCTTGGCCGCCGCCTTGGGAGATCTGATCTCCGTGGCTGCCTCTGTGGGGCCTATATAAAGGTGGGGAGGAGGCAGCCGCACTCAAGTCTTTGCGCCCCCCCTCGCTACACCTCCTCCTCCTCCCGTAGTTGCTTGGCGGGCCTCGCCGGAGTTCGCTGCATCCACCACCACGCCGTCAGGTCTGCTGGATCTTCATCAACCTCTCCTTCCCCTTGCTGGATCAAGACAGAGGAGACGCTATGCTGACCGCACGTGTGTTGAACGCAGAGGTGCCGTCTGCTCGACGCTAGGATCTCCGTGATTTGGATCACGATGAGAACGACTCTCAACCCCGCTCTCTTGAACGCTTCGCACGCGATCTACAAGGGTATGTAGATGCATCTCTCTCTCTGCTAGATGAACTCATAGATGGATCTTGGTGAACGTAGGAAAATTTTATTTTATGCAACGTTCACCAACAGGGAGAGTTGTTGGTGATGACGATGATGACGATTTCCCCCTCTGGGAGGGAAAGTGCTCCTGCCCAAGTTCCGCGTTGAGACGGTGGCACTTCATCCGGAAATTCCTCGTCTTAGTTTGTTCTAGGTCAAAATTACTTATATACCAGAAGAGGGCCATTGGAGGTGGGCCAAGGAGGGCACAACCCACCAGGGCACGCCCAGGTGGGTTGTGCCCACCTGGTGGTTATTTGCTCCAATATTCCTCATATATTCCAAAATAATTTTTAAGTTCTTCAAGTTGAGGTGGAGTTTTAGCACAAACTTAAGCATTCACAAAACATTTCAAGCAAGCATGGCAAGAGTATAAGAAACAGAAAAGAGTAAAGCATGCAAATTGCAAGAAAGTAAAGGTATGGGATTGGAGTGTGCAAACGCAATGAAGGCACGGAGATTTTTGGCGTGGTTCTGATAGGTGGTGCTATCGTACATCCATGTTGATGGAGACTTCAACCCACGAAGGGTAACGGTTGCGTGAGTCCACGGAGGGCTCCACCCATGAAGGGTCCATGAAGAAGCAACCTTGTCTATCCCACTGAAAGTGCAACTATCCCTAGGTGGTTTTGGTAATTCATAACAACATATAGCTCATTGAGCTAATGCTATTCCAAGACTATTATTTCAGGAAAGATCAATGAATGTCATGGCATGGATGATGAAAATGGATCCCTGAAAATACTAAGGACAAAGGATTGGCTCAAGCTCAAAAGCTCAAGACTCTTCATGTTACATTTTAGTGATCCAAGATCACATTGAGTCTATAGGAAAAGCTAATACTATCAAGAAGGGATGAGGTGTTGCTTAATGAGCCTCTTGCTTCATGTGCTTAGTGATATGCTCCAAAACCCTCAACTACTTTCCCACATCCACATATGACCTAAACTCTAAAGCCAAAATCGGTCACACCGATTCTTTCTATCCGCGCCACCGATTCCAAAAGTCATAGCCACCGCCACAAACCCTAAGCAAATCGGTCTTACTGATAGGGATCTCGGTCTCACCGAGATGGGGTTGCAATCTCTCGCTTCCTTCAGAACATTTCGGTCTAACCAAGTGAGCGATCGTCCCACCGAGACTGCAATGTAAACTCTCTGCTTCCTTTTGTAACATTTCGTCTCACCAAAAGAGCAAATCGGTCCCGCCGAAGTTTACTCGACCAACTCTCCGAAAGCTTATTACCAAAATCGGTCCCACCGAGTTTGTGTAATCGGTCTTACCGAGATTACGCTATGCCCTAACCCTAACCATACCGCCTCACCGAGATGCATGTCATCCCAACCGAAAATCACTAACGGTCACTAGGTTTACTAATTCGTCCGACCGAAGTTTAACGATTCGTCCCACCGAGTTTGGTAAATAGTGTAATGGTTAGATTTTGTGTGGAGGCTATATATACCCCTCCACCTCCTCTTCATTCGTGGAGAGAGCCATCAGAACGAACCTACACTTCCAACTTACCATTTTTGAGAGAGAACCACCTACTCATGTGTTGAGGCCAAGATATTCCATTCCTACCATATGAATCTTGATCTCTAGCCTTCCCCAAGTTGCTTTCCACTCAAACCCTCTTTCCAATAGATCCAAATCCTATGAGAGAGATTTGAGTGTTGGGGAGACTATCATTTGAAGCATAAGAGCAAGGAGTTCATCATCAACACACCATTTGTTACTTGGAGAGTGGTGTCTCCTAGATTGGCTAGGTGTCACTTGGGAGCCCGACAAGATTATGGAGTTGAACCAAGGAGTTTGTAAGGGCAAGGAGATCGCTTACTGTGAAGATCTACCGCTAGTGAGGCAAGTCCTTCGTGGGCGACGGCCATGGTGGGATAGACAAGGTTGCTTCTTCGTGGACCCTTCGTGGGTGGAGCCTCCGTGGACTCGGCAGCCAAGCTACTCTTCGTGGGTTGAAGTCTCCATCAACGTGATGTACGATAGCACCACCCATCGGAATCAAAAAAACATCCGTGTTCCAATTGCGCTTGAATCCTCCAAACCCTTCCCTTTACATTCTTGCAAGTTGCATGCTTTAATTTCCGCTGCCTATATACTCTTTGCATGCTTGCTTGAATTGTGTGATGATTACTTGACTTGTCCTAAAATAGCTAAAATCTGCCAAACTATAAAATTGGGAAAAGGTTAATTTTTATTGGTCAAATAGTCTAATCACCCCCTCTAGACATACTTCAAGGTCCTACAAGTGGTATCGAGCTTTGGTCTCCATTTTCTTTGATTTCCATAGCTTTTGGTGGTCATAGCCTTGGTTTCACAACCTAGGAGAGTATGGCGCCTAGCGAGGGAAATTATCACCGAGAGGTCCTTACTTTGATGGTACTAATTTTGCTAGTTGGAAGCATAAGATGAAAATGCATATTCTTGGACATAACCCCGCTGCTTGGGCAATTATTTGTATTGGCTTGCAAGGTGAATTTTGATGGGAGAGAACCGAACCGTGAAGCTAATGCGAAGAATTGAAGATGCTACAATACAACGCCAAGCATGTGACATCATCTTCAACGGATTGTGCCTCAAGAATTCAACAAAATTAGCCGCCTTGAGAATGCAAAGGAAATTTGGGATAATTTGATTGATATGCATGAAGGTACCGAGTTCGCTAAGGAATCCAAGTTGATGTGCTCCAAAGTCAGCTTGACAAGTTCAAAATGAAGGATGGTGAAGGTGTCGCTGAAATGTACTCTAGGCTTGCTCTTATCACAAATGAGATTGCCGGCTTAGGTAGTGAAGAGATGACCAACAGATTCATCATCAAGAAAATCCTAAGAGCATTGGATGGAAAGTATGATACTGTGCACATTGATCCAAATGATGCCAAACTACAAAGATCTCAAGCCAACGGAAGTCATTGGAAGGATTGTTGCTCATGAGATGTCACCAAGGATAAGGAGGAACTTCACAACAAGTCAAGTGGTGCTTATAAAGCCTCAAGTGAAGCCCCACATCATCAAGTGAGAAACCAACCTTCAATGAAGAATTGAGCTTAATGGTGAAGAACTTCAACAAATTATACAAAAGTAGAAGCAAAGAAAGAAGCTCCAAGTCAAGGTCTTACAATGACAAGAGATCTTCTAGTCGAGAGCGAATTGTTACAATTGTGGGAGACCCGACACTACTCAAATGAGTGTACGGCATCCTACAAAAGAAGAGAAGATTCTCCAAGAAGAAGGAGCAAAAGAGAAGAATCACCACCAAGAGAGAGGAGGAGTAGAGATGATCAAGCATGAACGAAGACCCTCATGGAGAAGTAAGGATTCGAAAGGAAGGACAAGTCATCAAAGAGCTACACAAAACGAAGACATCAAGCTCATGTTGGTGAATGGAGCCTGCCCGACTGCTTGGGAAGTTGATCGAACTCACTAACACCTATGGGACCGGGCGGACCGAGCCCCTTTCGTTCGGTGGGGGCGGAGGTTGCACTAAGAGCAGATCGAGGCGAGATAATACTCCTACCGCTGCTTGTCCGATTGTATTGTGTTCTTGCTAGTGAGCCGGCGAGAGCTACAAGACCTAGCATCGTGTCTCCGGTTTCAATGAGCTCGAACCCTTTCTACGCTATGCATGGGCCTCCTTTTATATGCTCAAGGGGTCACCAACAGTGGCAACGAGACAAGGGCAAAAAGGGAAAACGAAGGCGGTTGGTACAACTACTTGTACAAAGGTATTCTACCTAACCCCGACGGCAGGGGACAAAGCATTAAATGCCCGCCCATGTCGCCTAAACAAAGGCAACAGGACCGCTGGGGCGCCACCGCCGCCACGATGGCAACCTTGTCGCCGCCATCATCACAAGCTCCGCCGGTCAAGACAGCCTTTCTTGACACGCTGCTACCGAATGGTCCCATGGCGACATCGCTGGTGGATGAGCCGGAGCGAGATAAAGAGTGGTTGCTCGCCACAGCAAGCGCCTTTCCGCTGTTGAATCTTGTCGCGTCCGGAAGCTTGTCGCCTCGCCTTCCCGCAAGCCTCTTGCCGGGTCTTATCTTCTCGGTGCCTTGAGGGCCTTCCCGCAAGCTCCTCTTGCCGGGCCTTGTCTCCTTGGCTTAAATACTTTGTTCTTGAATGGCTCCAAAGGAACCATGGAGGACCTTGGCAGTCACTAGGCAAGCCTTGCCGCTGGTGTTGCAATCGCCTGCACGAAGTTCGGGATACTAGGGTACCCCTACTCTAGTACACCGACAGAGCCTCGGCTCGGGCCACACACGGCGCCGAAGCGCTGTTGGGCCAGCCCAAAAAAAGGCATCGGCACGCTGCCCAGATCACGCCGCACTTGCTCCAGCACTCATTATGTCCCCACTTAATCGCACGCCACGAACGTGGCGCCGTGGGAGAGATCGTGGGGTTTTTTTTGATTTGGAAAAGCGAACGTCCGCCTCTTGTATTTCTTCAATTTTGTTGCTTCGCCTTGTATCCGATTTGTTTCATTCTGAATTCTTTCCTTTTCGTGACGCCGCCCGTAGAGCGCCGAAGAGAGCCAAGACCCCGTGGTTGTCATCGAGGATGATCCCCTGGCAACAGGAGGCGCTGCTCGAGACCCCTTGCCGACCCGCAACCCTTCCTCAAAGCAGCCCCAAAGACAGCCCCCAAACAGAAGTATACGGTTTACTTTATCGTTGCGTGCATGGGTGCTCCTTATTTGCTTATATCTGACTGTTGATTTGTGTAGGAGCAGAGCAGCCCCGCCAGGAGTGTCCTGAGGCCGTCCCTAACATGCCATCTGCTTCAACTACGCCGCCAAGGGAAGATCCTCGCAAGGGAGTGCCTCCGCAAGGGAGGCTTCTCCGCAAGGGACGGTCCTCCGCAAGAGATGGCACCGCCGACCTCCGGGTCGAGACTGCAGCTGCAGATCCCATCGCAGTAAACCTCTTGCCCGTAAGCTGCCCTTGTGTTCTTCTCGTCAGACCTCGAATCTAAGTCACACCGATCTAGCATGTAACACATCATATCACTTTGCGGCCTCACGCACGGTATTCCCACGGTGTCGCTTACCATGGCCCGGACCGCTTATGCCTTTTGGCTCACGATATGATAGTGTCGCTAGCATCCATATGACAAAGAACCCGGCCGACATGGCTAGTCGTGAACCCAAAGCGGCGCTTAACCTATGGGGACAGCATACATGAATCACATCGAACATGTCGGTCATCAACGATATATTCGGCTGTAGCACTGGCTAACAGACTCGTATCCCGGACTGTAGCAGGCTAGGCAGACTCAATAACACCGCGTGACATTTCAAGGGATGATATAGGAACGGCGAAACACATGCCGCCACCAAGTGTCCAAGCAGAGTGCTGGGCTAGCAGGACTCGTGAACCGGCAGAGCGGACTACTATCGCCGGAGGCACGAGACTACATTTCCCCATATGAGAGGCTGCCAAGGATAAACAACTAGTTTGTCGGATCCCACACATACCAAGCATTTCAAACATACACACAATATGCTCAATATGTGTAAATACGACGTGGCATCACAACATAACTCTCTACGACTCAGATATTATTCATTAGGCTCAAGAGCGAGGTCTCATGACCCAACACTCGTGAGCATACAAGTCAAAGCACAAGCGAAGCTAAACATGTCCGGGTACGCATAACTATAAATGAAAAAGGCTGAGATGCATGACTATCTACCAGATCCTCGCCGAGGCACAAGATCATAGCTGAGGTAACAAGCTAAACGTCAAGTCCAAGCGAACTACTAGCTAGACCGACGCCTCTCGCAAAACATAAAATAAGCAAACGTGAGTACAATTGTACTCAGCAAGACTTACATCGATCTAACTACATATGCATCATTATCAAAGGGGTGGTGGAGTTTGACCGCAGCAAGCCAGCTTTGACACGGTGGCTATCCTAAACTACAACCGCAAGTAACTCTTTGAGGTGGCGCACACGAGTCCACATATTCACCATATCAATACACCACTATGGACCCGCCCCCGCCTCCCTACGAGAACGCCATCCATAGCACTCACGCTTATCTTGCGATTTTAGAGTATCCACTTTCACTTGTCTATGAACTGATATAGGCAACCCGAAGTCCTTTTCCGGACACGGCTATTCAATAGATCATATTAAACCCTGCAGGGTGTACTTCTTCACACACGCTCACCACTTATCGCCGCACACGACATGTACTGCAACCTTCAAGCGAAGCCCAACGTGGGTGTCGGCCTCAGCCTACCTAAACACTCAAGTCCCTAGTCCAGTTTTATCGCCTATTCGGTTCCATCCGCAGGAGTCCGCCGAGGTTTCCCATACAGCCCCGAACGATGTGTGCAGGTTCCCGAGATACCAAACGGGCACTCGCACACCGGCCACGGTGCCTACCGCAACACAACCCACCCCTAAGGTCAGCTATGCATGCGGCCCCAAAGATGCTACAAACACCGTAAACTACTTGCAACTCCCTGACTAAGAACAAGGGTGGTTAAGAAGCCGAGATGGTCCATTGGTTTCGGGCCCAATGCGTGGTAGTAACTGTTTCATGGATCACAAACACGTAACTCAGTTCTCGAGGACGGCTGCAATGAGACAACCCACCATGTACTCCTACATGGCCTCTCACCGCTACTTTTACCAAATCGTGTTCACACACTTAGCTCACACACAATAGGACATGTTCATATCAATTCCAATTCATTCCCGATGAATCGACCCGACTCAACTCTAAGCAAAGAGCAGTGCATGACAACCAAGCATGAATGAGTAGGCACAACATGGCTCAAACAACTCCTACTCATGCTAGTGGGTTTCATCTAATTATCGTGGAATGACAGTCATGCAAAGGATCAAGGGGTTCAGCTACCGCAGCAAGTAACACATGAGTCGTTGTTGTCCTAATGCAGTAAAATAGAGCAGGAGCGAGAGTGGGATTGTATCGAATGAACAAGGGGTTTTGCTTGCCCGGCACTTCAAGATAATATAGTTCTTCATCGGTGTCATCGAACTCATCGCTTCAGACGCCGCTCACCGAGAGGGACAATTACCGCAAACAAGAGAGAACACAATCAATGCAATGCACATTCACATGAATGACATGTCATATTAAGGTACTGAATTCACCTAATGCAATAATAATCCAAGTTAGTTGAAGTGGAATTCAAACAAGGTTGAACTCCAACTCCAAATGCTATTCCATAATTTACCCTAATCATGATTCATCCTATTCAGTGAGGTTAACTTGTTCAAACATGCATGATCATGGCATAAACAGATTCTTCATATTTTTCTGATCATTTTTCATATATAAATTATTTCCATCCGAGTTACGGTTGAATTTCTACGATTTATTGAAGTTTAGGATATTTTCTGGAATTTCCTGAATATAAATAAATCCAGAAAAAGGTTAATTGCGTCAGCATGACGTTGGGGTGACGTCAGCAGGTCAAAGGCGCCAGGTCCAGGTCAAATCTAACGCGTGGGTCCCACGTGTCAGAGTAATTAGCTTAATTAGATTTTAATTAAAACTAAACCTAGTTATTAAACAGGGCTGGGCCCCACCTGTCATTGACTCAGGAGAGTCAACCGGGGCCCACCCGGTCAAGGTCAAGGTCGGCTGCCGGCGTTTAACCGCCGGCGAGCCCGACGCTGCGGCGGGAGTGGTTTTTGCCGATCCGGCCACCAAATGGATCGGGGAAAGCATCTAAATGGAGCCGAGGACGAGCCAAGCTTTGGTGGAGGGGTTTGAGCTCGGGCGGCCGGAATCGACGCCATGGCGCGGCTTGCGCGGTCACCGAGCTCGGGCGAGATCAGGCTCGACAAGCGCACTAGAGAGGAAACGGAGGGCGCTATGGGTTCCTGGTGCTGCGTGAGCCCAGAGGTGGGGTTGGCTTGAGCCATTGGGGCTCTAGCCACGCCGGGCGACGAGGCACGGCGGCGGCGAAGCTTCGCCGCAGTGGGAATGGTGGCTAGAGAGGGAGAACGAGTCGGGAGGAGGGGGAAACGACAGAGGAGCTCACGGCGGTGCGGTGATGGCATCGGCGAAGCCGGGAGGCACCGAGCCGGCGACCTGGACGGCGGCGATCGGGCGGGTCCGAGAAGGGGAAAACGGCGGGCGGCGCCGGGCGCCCCGCGGCCGGGAGGCTCAAGGAGGAGGGCGAGGATGGAGGGCGGGCTTGGGGCTAGTCGGGAAGCAAGGGGAGGCGGTGGCCGAGCGAACGGCGACGGTGGCGACGGGGCCGCTCGGTGGTGCGCGCAGGAGGGAAGAAGAGGAGGAAATGGGGTCCAGGGAGAGAGGAAAGAGGACGAGGGGGTTCGGGGAGGCGCGTGGCGCCTCCCAAGGCCGAGGGGGAGCCAGCAGGCTGGGAGGGAGGAGGTGGCGAGCTCAAGGCTGTCGCCAGAAACCTCCTCTCGCCATCGGGCAGAGGTAGGCGACGAGCGCGTGGCGGTTGGTGGCTGGGCCACCAACTGGGCCAGCGAGGGAGGGGAGAAGGCACGGCCGGTTCAGGCTGTAAGTGGCTGCCAGTGAGCGCCAAGTAGTCCTTCTCTCTCTCTTTCTTTATTTCTGTTTTCTATTTTCTGTTTTGTTTTAGTTTAGCAAAATACTAAACCATTTAAATAAATCCTGAAAATAATTGTGGGCATTAACTGAATTATTACAGAGGCCCTTAACTATTTTTCAGAATTGTTGAGCATTTAAAATACTAATAGTATTTAAATGCCCCAATTCAAATACAATATGGTTTATTCAAAAATCCAAAATGCCTTGGAAAATATACATCATCTCCGGATATGGGTTTCACCTTTTCCATTAATCATGAATATTTTTGCAAACCAATTTGGGTTTTTGAAAATATTTTGAATTTGAACCTATGTGAATTGCTTTAGTGCTAGGGCTTGATCATCCCCATTTCAAATTTCATGGAAATTAAACATGATGCATGGATGCAATGCTACTAGCTACAAACAAGCTCTAGGGCTGATCTGGGTCAGGATACCACCCTGACTAAACAAGAATCTCGCCCGAGATTCAAGACGGAGGTAAGAGGAAAAGGGAAGTCACAAACTATCACAATCTTCATGATCCATTTGCCTTTCTCAAGATGTTGATTCATTCCATCATCTTAGTCTTGACGCCCTTGCTTTCGAGGTCTTCACCGACACCACAATAGAAAGAAAGGGGAAACCCTACATGATTCGATCTTCATGAAGATCAGGTAAACATGATCAACTCACGGACTGAGACGGTGACACATCTCGAGTTGAGACACAAAATACATCGAGGGGGATGGAAGAACAACAACGGGGTTTGATTGGTGGCAACAATTCCACGCTTAGGGAGATGGTGGATGGTGTCAAGGTGGCGAGGAAATATTTATCATGATTCCGTAACGGGACACCTCGAGAAAGATGACGCAAGAACTATTCCCTTAAGTGGCAAAAAGAATTACTTTTGATCCATAGATCATTGGAACTCTTTATACCAGCCTAAGGCAATCGCAAGCGACCATGTGGTGGAATGCAAAGGAATGGTACACCCGGACTAGAATGGATGATGTGGACTATCTTGTTGAAGACAACGCAATGGATGATTTTTGCTTATCATCGGAGGTGGAGGGGACCCATGGTAAGTCCACTTTTGAAGATAAACCTGGACAAGAATTGCTAAGAAGACAGTCTATAGCGAGATAGCACAAGGATGGTGCAAGCTGGGAACGAAATGCAACTGTTCGAATGTTCCAACCATCATATCTGCCTGAGATTCAGATCCGATTGGTGATGGGATACTTCAGACTCAAAGATGTCCGAAAAGGAAAGGTTGCAACACAATCGACGAGATGACGCTATGAGATTCTCGGATAAGAACTACGATAGCAAGCTCCAAGACATGAGCTGGTTTTGCTACAAACATGTGAACACGTTGTCCTAGACAAGCATGACCACATAGTAGTCTTATAATAAAACACTACCGAAGTTCAGTGGAACCATCATCGAGGATGATGAAGTCTTGTGCATTACCATGGATTAGCACTTAACTCCTTTTCCTAGAACAAGTCAATCGCTGGCTTGGTGTGCTATGGAATTCATATGAAATGAAGATGATCACCTATCATGCCATAGAATACTTCGACGCGCATGACTGGCTTGGGATGATTCCAGAGGAAACAAAACAAACCTTTCTCAAATTCATGGTGGCAACTTACATCGATGCACATGAATTAGAGGAAGTCACTACTTTCATCCAAACATATGCTTCATGAACGAAACACTAAGAAATGCTTACACAAGTTTCCAATACTAGGTTGATGCTCAACATGACTCATGGGGAGACAAAATGCTACCGATGGGCTCAACAAAGAACTCATCGGAATTTCCATATCATCGACTTCCACCATCATGTGAACACGGTGATAGCATTGGTCAGACCAAAGGTATAATGGTGTATGCTCGAGGGGTCAACCACGAGTAAGACAACATTACGAGCACCGTTGATACTGATTTGACTTGACAATGGCCCATACTCAAGTCAACGAATTGATAGGATAATAGGTCCAGCAACTGATCATAGGGATCAATCGATGAAGATATCCCCTTTCCTCAACACACACTACACAAGAATATCTCTTTGGAACGAACTAAGTTGGACAAGCTTTTATCTTCCAACTCTCCAAGTTATTGTCTAGCTTAACCAACTAGCTCAGGGATATCCAACACAGATTCTTGGAGAAAGGGTGGTCCACAGGGAACCAACTTGATCACGAGCTCAACATAACAAATGTGGAACAACCCGCAACACTTCCAAGAAGATATTTGGAAAGTCACGACCCACCGTATGTTACTAAGCTCGAGAACAATCTTGCTTTTCAGGGCAAGACGATATGATCAAATGAGTGAGGACTTGACACAATCCTAACTCATCAATCGAAGTGTGCACCAGAAATAAGGACTAGGTAGCATGATCAATCTTAGGATGATGGTTTAATAACCAACACGCCAAGAATGAGAGTATTGTCCATTTACTACCAAGCAACAAGTTGCTCGGGGTATTGATTTCACACATCACAATTCACTTGTCGGCTTTCCGGTTGCATCAACACGGAACCGAGAAATGAATAATGATGGTGAGAAGTATCACTGCATCAAGAATTCCTAGGAGGTTGTGCAATTCCCATGGCATTCTTGACATAAGATGGCAATACTTCAGGGTAGAACAAAATCAAAAGCTGAATTGGCATTTTGATCTCATGGATACAACTACTTTGACCCAATCCTAGAAATGGATGAGGTACTAGAGTTTGTTTCTCCTAGTCATTCCGAATAGAATGGCTTGACGGACCACAAGGATAAAATGCATCGATGAACACAAATGCACACATACCCTTGGCTATCAATTGATAGATGAAGGTCAGAAGGCATCTAAGAGAACAACTCAAAGGAACATATAATTTTCTGAGTTGTGGATGCACAGATTAGTATGTCGAGCAAGCTCAACATTTCTTCCGGATAACCCATGCAGAAAGGTAGAATTGGCAGATTCACAATTATGAATGGAGAACCTCAAGAGCACTCTTATTGTGATCTTTTGGCTCAAAAGAACTTCTGCCATAAGCGGTTCGTAGTATTTGGAAGAAGGAAATACCACGGACCTTGAGGACTATCGCAAGGTTACTAATATCCTAAAGGCACTAGCAAATACTAACAACATGAAGTAGGATGAATCTCGGTTCAAGAACCCAGAGTAGAATACCTACTACTAAATGGCATCACGGATGCTTTCAAAATGATGGCCGTAATCATCACACTTGGGATACAAAAGCATTGCTAAATTACTAGGTGACCTCCTAAACACCTAGGGTCATAATAATAATTCCAACATATATGTCAAGGCAATAAATTACCTCAACGCACCGATTAGTGTGCTTATTCTGACCAAAAAGGACATCGGAAACGGAAAGAAAGGATTTGCAAATGCATCAGACTATTTAGAGACCTCGATGACTCGACAGATAACGGCTGTAAATGCTCAAAATGATTTGAGACGCCCCGCATAAATGGTGGCATAACCACTCAACAACATCATAACAAGATTCTGAGATCAACAGCTATCATACGTAAATAGTAGGAACTAAACCGGGATTAAAACCAACAATCTTATAAGTCTATGGATTAGTAACACGTCATCCTCGATAGATAGATGAGAAGCCTAGTTCTTAAACCCCGTGAGAAGAGAAGAGGATGACTCAGATCGAAGGCCATGAGGTATAAGGAGTAAAAAGAGCCTTACGCTCCTTCCACAATCAATTCCTTACATAACTAAAGCATTTCTAGACACAACTTCACCAGTTTGGCTTGGTAATCCTACAGCAACAGCTCGATACCAACGCTGTCAGACCCCGATCCTAAGTCACACCGATCTAGCATGTAACACATCATATCACTTTGCGCCTCACGACGGTATTCCTACGGTGTCGCTTACCATGGCCCGGACCGCTTATGCCTTTTGGCTCACGATATGATAGTGTCGCTAGCATCCATATGACAAAGAACCCGGCCGACATGGCTAGTCGTGAACCCAAAGCGGCGCTTAACCTATGGGGAGAGGCATACATGAATCACATCGAACATGTCGGTCATCAACGATATATTCAGGCTGTAGCACTGGCTAACAGACTCCGTATCCCGGACTGTAGCAGGCTAGGCAGACTCAATAACACCGCGTGACATTTCCGGGATGTATATAGGAACGGCGAAACACATGCCGCCACCAAGTGTCCAAGCAGAGTGTCGGGTTAGCAGACTCGTGAACCGGTCAGAAGCGGACTACTATCGCCGGAGGCACGAGACTACATTTCCCATATGAGAGGCTGCCAAGGATAAACAACTAGTTTGTCGGATCCCACACATACCAAGCATTTCAAACATACACACAATATGCTCAATATGTAAATACGATGTGGCATCACAACATAACTCTACGACTCAGATATTATTCATTAGGCTCAAGAGCGAGATATTACAAACATGGGTCTCATGACCCAACACCCAGAGCATACAAGTCAAAGCACAAGCGAAGCTAAACATGTCCGGGTACGCATAACTATAAATGAAAAAGGCCGAGAAGCCTGACTATCTACCAGATCCCGCCGAGGCACAAGATCGTAGCTGAGGTAACAAGCTAAACGTCAAGTCCAAGCGAACTACTAGCTAGACCGACGCCTCTCGCAAAACATAAAATAAGCAAACGTGAGTACAATTGTACTCAGCAAGACTTACATCGATCTAACTACATATGCATCATTATCAAGGGGGTGGTGGAGTTTGACCGCAGCAAGCCAGCTTTGACACGGTGGCTATCCTGAACTACAACGCAAGTAACTCTTTTGAGGTGGCACACGAGTCCACATATTCACCATATCAATACACCACTATGGACCCGCCCCGCCTCCCCACGAGAACGCCATCCATAGCACTCACGCTTATCTTGCGATTTTAGAGTATCCACTTTCACTTGTCTATGAACTGATATAGGCAACCCGTAAGTCCTTTTCCGCGACACGGCTATTCAATAGATCATATTAAACCCCGCAGGGTGTACTTCTTCACACACGCTCACCACTTATCGCCGCTTACACGACATGTACTCGCAACCTTCAAGCGGAAGCCCAACGGGTGTCGGCCACACCTACCTAAACACTCAAGTCCCTAGTCCAGGTTTATCGCCTATTCGGTTCCATCCGCAGGAGTCCGCCGAGGTTTCCCATACAGCCCCGAACGATGTGTGCAGGGTTCCCGAGATACCAAACGGGCACTCGGCACACATCAACATTTGCCTACCGCAACACAACCCACCCCTAAGGTCAGCGCTATGCGCGCCCCCAAAGATGCTACAAACACCGTAAACTACTTGCAACTCCCGGACTAAGAACAAGGGTGGTTAAGAAGCCGAGAGGGTCCATTGGTTTCGGGCCCAATGCGTGGTAGTAACTGCTTCATGGATCACAAACACGTAACTCAGTTCCTCGAGGACGGCTGCAATGAGACAACCCACCATGTACTCCTACATGGCCTCTCACCGCTACCTTTTACCAAATCGTGTTCACACACTTAGCTCACACACAATAGGACATGTTCATATCAATTCCAATTCATTCCCGATGAATCGACCCGACTCAACTCTAAGCAGAGCAGTGAATGACAACCAAGCATGAATGAGTAGGCACAACATGGCTCAAACAACTCCTACTCATGCTAGTGGGTTTCATCTAATTATCGTGGAATGACAGTCATGCAAAGGATCAAGGGGTTCAGCTACCGCAGCAAGTAACACATGAGTCGTTGTTGTCCTAATGCAGTAAAATAGAGCAGGAGCGAGAGAGTGGGATTGTATCGAATGAACAAGGGGTTTTGCTTGCTCGGCACTTCAAGATAATATAGTTCTTCATCGGTGTCATCGAACTCATCGCTTGACATCGCTCACCGAGAGGGGACAATTACCGCAAACAAGAGAGAACACAATCAATGCAATGCA
The DNA here is from genome assembly GCA_021605205.1 of Aegilops longissima. Taxonomy (NCBI): domain Eukaryota; kingdom Viridiplantae; phylum Streptophyta; class Magnoliopsida; order Poales; family Poaceae; genus Aegilops; species Aegilops longissima. The sequence continues at coordinate 28,092 of JAHIAM010002335.1, read as the reverse complement.
CATTCACATGAATGACATGTCATATTAAGGTACTGAATTCACCTAATGCAATAATAATCCAAGTTAGTTGAAGTGGAATTCAAACAAGGTTGAACTCCAACTCCAAATGCTATTCCATAATTTACCCTAATCATGATTCATCCTATTCAGTGAGGTTAACTTGTTCAAACATGCATGATCATGGCATAAACAGATTCTTCATATTTTTCTGATCATTTTCATATATAAATTATTTCCATCCGAAGTTACTATTGAATTTCTATGATTTATTGAAGTTTAGATATTTTCTCGAATTTCCTGAATATAAATAAATCCGTAAAAGGTTATTTATGCCAAGATGACGCTAGTGACGCCAGCAGGTCAAAGGCGCCAGGTTCAGGTCAAATCGACGCTGGGTCCCACGTGTCGAGTAATTAGCTTAATTAGATTTTAATTAAAACTAAACCTAGTTATTAAACAGGCCGGGCCCCACCGCCATTGACTCAGAGAGTCAACCGGGCCCACCCGTCAAGGTCAAGGTCGGCTGTCGGCGCTAACCGGGCGAAGCGCGACGCGGGCGGCGGGAGTGGTTTTTGCCGATCCGCCACCAAATGGATCGGGAAAGCATCTAAATGGAGCTGAGGACGAGCCAAGCTTGGTGGAGGGTTTGAGTCGGGCGGCCGAATCGACGCTGGCGGCGTTTATGCGGCCGAGTTTCAAGAAGCCTGGGCTCGACGCAAGGCGCACTAGAGAGGAAACGGAGGGGCGCTGCGGGTTCCTGGTGCTGCGGTGAGCCCAGAGGTGGGGTTGGCTTCGAGCCATTGGGGCTCTAGCCACGCCGGCGACGAGGCACGGCGGCGGCGAGCTTCGGCCGCAGTGGGAATGGTGGCTAGAGAGGGAGAACGAGTCGGGGAGGAGGGGGAAACGATAGAGGAGCTCACGGCGGGTGCGGTGATGGCATAGGCGAGCTCGGGGAGGCACCGGAGCCGACGAATTCGACGGCGGCGATCGGCGGGTCCGAGAAGGGGAAAAACGGCGGGCGGCGCCGGGCGCCCAAGGCCGGGAGGCTCGGTGAGGAGGGCGAGGATGGAGGGCGGGCTTGGGGCTAGTCGGGAAGCAAGGGAGGCGGTGGTCATGGCGAACGGCGACGGTGGCGACGGGCCGCCTGGTGGTGCGCAGGAGGGAAGCAGAGGAGGAAATGGGGTCCAGGAGAGAGGAAAGAGGACGAGGGGTTCGGGAGGCGCGTGGCGCCTCCCAAGGCCGAGGGGGAGCCAGCAGGCCGGGAGGGAGGAGGTGGCGAAGCTCGGCGCTGTCGCCAGAAACCTCCTCCGCCATCGGCAGAGGTAGGCGACGAGCGGCGTGGCGGTTGGTGGCTGGGCCACCAACCGGGCCAGCGAGGGAGGGGAGAAGGCTGGGCCGTTCAGTGGCTGTAAGTGGCTGCCGTGTGAGCGCCTGTAGTCCTTCTCTCTTTTATTTCTGTTTTCTATTTTTGTTTTGTTTTAGTTTAGCAAAATACTAAACCATTTAAATAAATCCTGAAAATAATTGTGGGCATTAACTGAATTATTACAGAGGCCCTTAACTATTTTTCAGAATTGTTGGAGCATTTAAAAATACTAATAGTATTTAAATGCCCCAATTCAAATACAATATGGTTTATTCAAAAATCCAAAATGCCTTGGAAAAATATACATCATCTCTGGATATGGGTTTCACCCTTTTCCATTAATCATGAATATTTTTGCAAACCAATTTGGGTTTTTGAAAATATTTTGAATTTGAACCTATGTGAATTGCTTTAGTGCTAGGGCTTGATCATCCCCATTTCAAATTTCATGGAAATTAAACATGATGCATGGATGCAATGCTACTAGCTACAAACAAGCTCTAGGGCTGATCTGGGGCTGTGACATCTTCTTCTTCCAATTCTTCTTTTTGGATACTTTGCTTGACTTTTCTTTCTTTTTCTTGTCGTCAGATCCATCAGCCGCAGAGCCGATGGAGACTGAGGTCGCCACAGGAGGACGCGGCGGCAACATCGACGACGCCATTGCCGCCGAGGAGGGAACCGGGCGCGACGAGCCCGCCGTCAAGAGGCCGCCAGGCTGCCGCCGCAGAAGTCGGGCGAGGGGTCCGCGATCGATCGACGACTTCGAGGTCGCAGGAGCGCCGGGCGCTACACCGACCGGCCGATCCTCCGCTGCAGCCAAGGCGCCAGCTCCGAGGAGCCCCAGCCCGACGCCTACTTGAAGGCCGGGCGATGGCGCTTTCATCAAGCTCCCCGGGCGCCGAGTTTAGGGCGCCGGTCAAGGAGAGACCTTCACAAAGAGCTGCTCGCTTCCACTGGCTAACGCTGGTCGACGCGCCAAGCAGCAACAATAGCGGCGAAGTCCGAGGAGGAGCAGCTGTTATGAAGCCGCTGCCGCTTTACCGCTACCGGCAAGCCAAGCTGGAATCCCGGAAGCACTTGTCGCGAGGGCGGAGCAGATATGGAGAAGCGCGCAGAAGAGCTCCGGGCGCCAACCAAGAAGCTCTCCGGAGCGAGCGTAAGAGCGGAGCGACTCGCTGAAGAGCACACAGCCTTCATCCTTGAGAAGGCTGAGGTCGAGGAGCAGCAGCGGCTTGCTGCCGAGAAGCTGTCTGCGCAAGAAGGCGAGTTGGTGCAGCGGAAGATCAATCTTGACAGCTATGAGGAAGAGCTTGCCGCGCGCGAGCAATTAATTGGCGGAGCTCTCAAGGAAGCAAAAGATGCTACCGCAGCTGCTGAGGCCGCCAAGAAAGAGTTGGAGACAAAGGTGACGCAGCTGGAGGCCAACCTACAGAAGAGTGGCGAGGAGCTTGCTGCGCTCAAGCACGAGCGCAAGAAGGACGCCTACACTCTTGGCGAGCTGCATGGCCGTCTCGCTGAGAGGAGCAAAGAGCTCGACGCCGCCAAGGACTCCAAGGCAGATCTTGAGCTGAAGCTGACCACCTTGATGCAGACTCTGGACGGCGCCAAGGAACGGGAGGTGGCCTTGTTGGAGAAGATCAAGACCGATGAGGAGCTGCTGACGAGTGCCACGACCGCCCATAACACCTTCAGAAAGAACGTGATGCACTGGAGGGAGGGTCTTGTAATACGCCGCCACCATCGACAAGGAGCTGATGGAGCTGGGATGGTGGATCTCGGTACCTCCGACGAGCATCTCCAACCCAGCGCCAAGCTCAGCTTGTTCTTCAAAGGCGCAGACGGCTTCCAACGGCTCGGGAAGAGATCCCAAAGCAGCTGGCCGACGAGTCGCGCCAAATCTGTGCAGGGCTCTTCGTAAGGTGCCGATGAAGGTGGCCTTCCGCAATCCAGCGTTAGCTTCGCCAACGCCCTCAAGTCCTTGCCGCCGATCGCCGACGTTGAAGCGCCAAGGCCCTTGTCGCACCCATTGTGGACAGGGTGAGCGGATCAAGAGAGTCGATGGCGCACCACCAGAGATTAAGTCGCCTGCTTTATCCTTTCCTTGTCGCCACTGATCATGTTAGGAGAACAATTTATTAGAGCTGCACAAGCTATCTTGTAATATAACTCTATCTTGGGTAGTGATTGCAATGTTATTTCCTTTACTTGATTCCTTCCTTTGTATGTTTGTGCCCCACGCTTAGGGAACTTGTCGGGCGCTGGCACCTTGTCATGAAGCGCTGAGTGCGGAACGCCAAGAGCCTCGTGGCGATGCCGCTCCGACAAGCAACCTTGTCGCAACTAGTTGCAGCTCACTTAAGTTGTTGAGCAGACTCAAACAAAGTAAGGGTGCAAACTAGCTACGAGTTGGTTCCTTCACGCACAGGTTTTCCATACAAAGCACGGTCGCTCGAGGAAGATAACTTAAAATTTAAAACTGATTGCTCAAACTTTGGCAACTTAGCTTTTCTGTCGCTTGCTTCCCGGTAAGGCTTAAACTTCCTCGAGCGACGCCAGGCCCACACCATTATCTTCTCCTCCCCTCCCGCTAACTTGTGGGCGAGGGAATCTTCCTTTCTTTGAGTGAGAGAAAGAAGAGAAAATAGTTATGGAGCCTTATGCTCGTTATTGCTTACCGATGGGTGCTGCACAAGGTGTCGATAATGCATGCAAAATAAAATGTAGAAAGCACGAAATTGACAAGATGTGCGGAGCACATGAGTTTTACTATGCACGAGGTCTGCGCCCGGCTTTGTACAAAGGATTACATGCAACATGGGCAAGACTTGTACAAAAGGTGGTTGCCGGAACAAGTTCCGGCAACCGCGCCCTATGGGTAAAACTTCTCAATATTCCAGGAGTTGCTCACCGGAATGCCATCTTCGGTCTCAAGGCGGACAGCGCCAGGCCTAGTGACTCGTCTCACCCGATAAGGGCCTTCCCACTTCAAGGCCAACTTGTTGGAATTCTTGGCGGACTGAACGCTACCAAGAACAAGGTCGCTTCCTCGAGACTTCGGGCGTTAACTTTGCGGCTATGGTAGCGGCGCAAAGCTTGCTGGTAACGAGCAGCTCAGACAGCGCCTCAAGACGGTCCTCCTCAAGGAGCAGCGCCATCTTGTCGCAGCTGCTCTTGCTCAAGCTCATCATAAGCGAGTACTGAGGTGACCCAGAGACGAGTTCCGTGGGGAGAACTGCCTCTGCCCATAGACTAGAGCGAAGGTGTCCGCCAGTGGCTCGATTTAGGCCGCCCCGATCGACCAAAGAACCACCGACAGCTCCTCAATCCAGCTTCTTCCGCACTTGTGCAGCTCGTCGAAAGTTTTGGTCTTGAGCCCGCACAACACTTCAGCATTTGCCCTTCGCTGACCGCTGCTTCGGATGAGCAATGGTTAAGGCAGACTTTGGCGCCAAGATCTTGGACGAACGCATGAAGGTGCGGCTCGTGGACTGTGCATCGCTGTCGGTGATGATCCTGTTAGGAATCCCAAACGGCAAACAATCGACCAAGAACTTGATCGCTGATCGGTTGCCACCTTCCTCATCGCTTCCACTTCCGCCACTTTGTGAACTTGTCGATTGCAACGCATAAGTATTCAAAGCCCCGACATCTCGGGAAAGGGGCCGAGATGTCGAGCCCCTGCATCAAAATGGCCAGGATAAAGGGATCGCCCGGAGAGCTTGAGCTGGCTGGTGTATCTGCTGGAATGGAACCGCACGCTTCACACTTGGTTACTTGTGCAGTTGCATCCGGAGGGCTGTCGGCCAGAAGAAACCTTGCCGGAAAGCTTTGCCGCAAGCGCTTCACGCCAATGTGGTGACCACATATGCCTCCGTATCTCTCGCCAACAGCTTCGCCCATCTTCCCGTGAATACACTTCAATTTCACACCGCTGAGTCTTCTTCGCATAGCGGCTGTCGACAAACTGGTACATACTTGACTGCCGGGCTACTCTCTCCGCTTCTTCTTGCTCTTCGGAAGTTCTCCGTCTCAAGGAAATGGACAATCTGCTGTGCCCATGCCGGAGCTTGGGCTCGGACAACAAGGACTAAAGGCACATACGCTGCTGCGGAACATCCGCTTCACGGCGAGAACTCGCGGCTCAGCCGAGCTTGATGATCCCCGCAAGCTTGCCGGAGCAAAACTTGTCGGGAGCGCCTCGCTTCAACGAAACAAACCTCAGGGCTTGTCGGAGCAGATCGCTCTCAAGCAGATCGGTGTTGATCTTGGGGACCTTTTGGTGGCGGCTTCGAAGCTCGCCGAAAATAGTCACCAGAAATCAACTTCCTCTTCTTGTTCTGTCCAGCTTGATGGCGCATAAATGGTTGAGTCAGCTTGAGCACAAAAATCCCTGGTTCCATTGTAACTTGAGGCGCGACTTTGACAAAGCCATCAGCAATATCATTCTCGAGCTCTTGGAACATGTTCCATCCGCAGCCGCCAAAGTGCTCTTCTAGCTTTCTCACTTCATCAACGAGGCTTCCATCAACGGACTCGATAATCTTTGTTTACTTGGCGGACGACAAGCCGCGAGTCACCCCGATAATGAGCTTTGATCCCAAGGTCTACCGCATCTCGAGACCGCAAGCAAACCTTCATACTCGCTGTATTTTTTGTTGCTTGCTCCTTGGGAAAGTGCATCCGACTATGTACTTGAGGTGCTCTCCGTGGCGCGATAAGCAAAGACGCTCAAGACCGGTGCCTTGCAGCGAGAAGGCACCATCAAAGTACATCAGCCATTCTTTGCCCGCCTCCTTGACGGGATGCTCGCTCGAATTTCTTCATCTTGTGTTGGCGCCCATTCCGCTATGAACTCTGCCAATGCTCGCTTTTGATAGTTGAAGTGCTTTCAAACTTGAGGCCAAAGCTTGACAGCCCAAAGGCTCCACCGACAATCCTGCCTGCTGCTTCGGATTTTGCAATATTCTCTTCAGGGAAAGCAAGTGACGATCGTTATCTCATGTGCTTGGAAGTAATGGCGCAGCTTTCGAGGCCATGAGGAGGCCGAAAAGCAATTTCGCACACCGAGTACCTTGACCTAGCCCCTCGCAAAGGGAACCGACAAAGTAAACCGGGCGCTGCACCATCCTTTTTGCATCTTCCCGCACGCCCGCAGCAGATCCATCGCTTGTCGGGACCAGAGCTCACCGATGAAGCCCCGCTTGTCGCTGGATGCATCCGCCTTTGGTTGCCGGCTCATCATCCGCCTCCTTTCCGCTATTAACGCAGCACTAACCACTTGATTGGTTGCCGCTATATATAGCAGCAACTTCTCTTGTGGCTTAGGTGCGATAAGTATTGGAGTGGAGGACAGTACCTCTTTAAGTCCTGCAGCGCAGCCTCCGCTTCGAGTCCATTTCATTGACCCGCCTTTTTCAAAATCTTGAAAATGGCAGGGCTGCTCAGCAGACCTAGAGATAAACCTGCCGAGAGCAGCCACGCAACCAGCAAGTCTTCGTGACATCCTTGACGCGCTTTGGTGCTTCAATCTGCTCAATGGCCTTGATCTTGTCGGGATTGGCTTCAATTCCCCGCCGAGACATTTAAGAACCCGAGAAGCTTGCCGGAAGGGACTCCAAACACGCACTTCTCGGGTTGAGCTTGAGGTTGATCTTGCGCAGATTTGCAAAGGTCTCATCTAAATCTTGAACCAGAGTTGTTTGTCTTTGCTTTTGACCACTATGTCATCCATGTAGGCTTCTACATTTCAGCATTTGCGCTCAAAAGCGCCATGGACTACTCTTGCAAACGTTGAACCAGCATTCTTTAGCCCAAAAGGCATCCGTGACAAAACAAGATGTGCCACATGGGGTGATGAATGCGTTTTCTCCTCATCCTCTTCTCGCCATGAAGATCCGATGATATCTCGAGTATGCATCAAGAAATGAAAGCAAATCACATCCAGCCGTGGAGTCAACAATCTGTCGATGCGCCGCAAGGAAATGGGTCTTTGGGACAAGCTTTATTAACATCTATGAAGTCGATACAAAGTCTCCATTTCCCATTTGCCTTATGCATAACTACAGGATTGGCCAACCACGAGGATGGAGCACCTCCGACAAGGCCTCGCTGCTTCCAATTTCTTGATCTCTTATGCAATGAATTCTGGCGCCCACCGCTCGCTTCCTCGACTTTCTTCTTGACGGGCCGCGATGAGGACAGACAGCTAAGTGATGCTCAATTACTTTCCTGAACACCGAGGATGTCGACGGTTGCCATGCAAACACGCCGACATTCGCCAGCAGAAAGCAACGAGCACGCCTTCCTATTTAGGGTCGAGAGTGGCACCGATGGTGAAGGTACCACCAGCACCGCCCTCCTTGGCGGGCACCTTCTTGGTTTTTGGTGGAGCTGCCATCGCCTTTCTTGCACTTGCCGATGGAGCTCGATGGTGCGCCGACGGTAACGCAGCACCAAGAGGTGCGCTTGCCGGAGGGGCATCGAGCTCTTGCCGGACTTGGTCTTCTTTCTTCCTCGGAGCTTCAGCCGCAAGTGATTTGCTATCTGTTGCAGCTGCTGCCTCCCGTAAATCTTGTCGGCGAGATAAGAGCATCCTTCTTGTCGCCATGGACAGAAATGACACTTATCGGGCCTGGCATCTTGAGTAAGTTGTATGCATAATGAGAAGCTGCCATGAACTTGGCGAAGTGCTGACGGCCGAAGTATCCCATTGTAAGGCAATGGAAAATCAGCAATGTCGAACGTGACCTTCTCAGTCCTGAAGTTTATCTCGCTGCCAAATGTTACCGGCAACGTGATCTTCCCTTTCGGCTTGCTCCTTCCCGGATTGATTCCTTGAATGTGCCGCCTCTTCGAGCTCGCCGTCGTGGATCCGCTTCGGAGCACCGCGGAGGAGATCAGGTTTGCCAGCCCAGCCGCCAACTAGCATCTTGGTGACCTTGAGGTTGCGGACAGTTGGTGAAACCAACATTGGCAAGCACCCGACCGCAGTTATGCGATCCGGTGGTCCTCAATATCAAAGATGATAGGCGGCCGGACCATTTCGAGGCTTGCGGACTCGACGGATGGTTCACCTGCATTAACTTCCCGCATCCATTGCTTGAGTTGGCGGTGTGAAGTATGCGAGAAGCACCGCCACAATGCAGAGGACCTCGTGGCTTTCTAGAACTCCTGCTCATCGGTCTCGCTGCCTTCCATATCTTCATCGCCGCCGCTATCTTCATCCTTGTCGCGCCACGGGAGGTCTGTCTCTTGCCGCTTGGCCTTGTTGCAAGCCCCTCCCCGCCGGGTCGCTATTAACTCCCCAGACCTTCCTGGGCTTTCTCCTTGTCGCCGCCAGACTCAGCCTTCGCTGTTCAACAAGCTGCTCGACCTTCTTGCAGCCTCGAGGTCATGGCCCTTGGTGCGGTGGATCTTGCAAGATCGCTTGTTGAGCTGTCCTGCTTGTCGGCGTCACCACAGTCGGGCAATCGGTGCCGCCGCAACCTCCTTGCCGGAGCCACCAACTTTGGCTTTCTTGGCGGCACCACCGCTGCCGGACTGCTCGACAACTAGTACCTCTTTGCCCTTCTTCCTTTGTTGTTCCGTCACGGCTCTTCTTCGCCGGGCGGTCTCCTCACTATCGATCCTGCTTCTCAGATTCTCTCCCGAGTCTCTCCTTCCTCAAAGACGCGCACACTTGTCGCCAGTGGCATACAGCTCACCGACGCCCTTGACTTTGCACATCGCCATCTCCTCCTCATCCTGTGGTTCCGCGACGTTATGATGAAACGCGCTGATTATCGCAGCAGGTGGACATCCGGGATGTTGTAGTGCACACGGCTGAATCTCTCAATGAACTTGCGCAAAGACTCTCCTTCCTTCCGGGCAAGCAGATGAAGGTCGCTTCTGGCCATGAGGCTTGTGGTCACCGTGAAAGCGCCGACAAACCGATGGCATAGATCTGCCCAAGAGGATATGGAGTTGTCCGCAAGTGCATGAGCCAAGATCTCGACATTAGGCTTGAGTACCAGCGGAAGTAGTTGGCGAGATCTTGTCGCTTCGCCCCCGCAGCTTGCACCGTGATGGTGTAGATGCCGAGGAACTCGACGGATGTGTCCTCGCCATCGCATTTCTCCGCACGCCTCGCTTGAAATTCTTCTTGCCGGGCCATCGACTTGCCGCAGCTCACGAGTGAACGCAGGACAACCTACCGCAGACGGCAAGTCGCCGTTCTCTAGCGCATGCATATCGACAGAGGGCCCAGCGCTGGTCGGATTGACGCCGCTTTCTTCGCGCCGGCGCGAAGTTCGAAGGCCTTCTTGTTGCCGCTCTCGAAGAACTTGGCGCTGATCACGGCGAGCTCGTGGATCCGGCGACGCGGTGGAGTCGCTGTCGAGGTGGATCCGACGAGTTGGCGATCTTGGCCTTCGGGTGGAGAGTGCATGGTGGTTGCACCCCACAGGTTTCTGCCGCCACCGCTCGCGTTTTGTCGCCTTGCCGCGCAGCGATGTAGTTGGTTGCCGTGGAGTGTCGCCGCTGGCAAAGCCGATGAGACTCGATGGTGGCCTCCATTCGCCGACTTTTGTCGGCTGTTGAGGGTAGTCTAGAGCAGCTTGAGCTCGCCAAGGCTTCCGCCGGAGTGGCAAAGCGGCAAGGGTGAATGGTGCGAGGAGCGGATATGCTCGACTTCTAACTATGTTAGAAGGAGCAGCATCCCGCCCAGCGCATCGCATTTCGCTTTGTGCCAAGATGCTAGCGCACGCTGGTCTTGAGGGCCTCGCGATCCTCCAGCTCGGTCTTGATCCAACGAACGATGGTGTTATGAATACCATGACGCTGCCGGTCCCGCTGCCCCGAGACGGGCGCTGTGCATGTACGGACGCCGAGGTCTCGGCGCTGCCTTGTCCTTGACTTGGCAGCGCCATGAGCTCCCTGCCGGGCGCCTCGCTCTTCCGCCGGTGTCTACCCCACCATCCATTTGCTCCGTGGTGGCGGATCGACGTGATTTGCCTGCCGCCGCCGCCTTCTTCTTCGTGGCATGTTGATGAAGATGATGAAGATGTTGCTCGTGAACGCCGAATCAGGTTCACACAGCCTCGACGCCTTCTACCGGGCGCGCCAAAGATGTCGGGAAGTTGATCAGAACTCACTTAACACCTATGGGACCGGGCGGACCGAGCCCTTTCGTTCGGGTGGGGGCGGAGGTTGCACGAAGAGCAGATCGAGGCGAAACACACGAGCAGTTTACCCAGCTTCGGAGCTCTCCGGAGAGATAATACTCCTACTGCTGCTTGTCTGATTGTATTGTGTTCTTGCTAGAGAGCGACGAGAGCTACAAGACCTAGCATCAGTGTCTCTGGTTTCAAATGAGCTCGAACCCTTTCTACGTTGCGCATGGGCCTCCTTTTATATGCTCAAGGGGTCACCAACAGGTGGCAACGTAGACAAGGGCAAAAAAGGGAAAACGAGTTGCGGTTGGTACAGCTACTTGTACAGTGTATTCTACCTAACCCCGACGGCAGGGGACAAAGCATTAAATGCCCGCCCATGTCGCCTAAACAAGGCAACAGGACCGCTGGGGGCGCCACCGCCGCCACGATGGCAACCTTGTCAGCGGCCATCACTGGCCCGCTGGTCAAGACAGTTTCTTGACACGCTACCGAATGGTCCCATGGCATATCGCTGGTGGATGAGCTGGAGCGGAGATAAAGAGTGGTTGCTCGCCGCGGCAAGCGCCTTTGCCGCTGCTGAATCCTTTTCGCGTCCCGAAGCTTGTCGCCTTCCGGCCTTCCCGAAAGCTCCTTTTGCCGGGTCTTATCTTCTGGTGCCTTGAGTATCTTCCCGGCAAGCTCCACTTGCCGGGCCTTGTCTCCTTGGCTTAAATATTTTGTTCTTGAATGGCTCCAAAGGAACCATGGAGGACCTTGGCAGTCACTAGGCAAGCCTTGCCGCTGGTGTCTGAACTCACCTGCACGAAGTTCGGGATACTAGGGTACCCCTACTCTAGTACAATCGACTGATCCACCATCATTCCAGAGAAGCTATCACTCGACCAATATACTCAAGATGAAGGTGTTGCCGGTCTAGCACTTGTGTCAACCAACTCCTACGACGATTTGAATCACCAAATGAAGGAATTGGTAGATGCTTCATGGCCAAAGGTCCTAAGGTAACACATCCCAAGTATGTTGATTTTAATAGTGATGAAGATGACTTGCTAGGTGATGATGATTTACTTGTTGACAACTCTAGTGATGAATACTATGATGAAACGTCAATTAATCATGCTAAACAAACGAATGACAATGATAAGGAGAAAATTGAGCTTCTAACTAAAGAACTAAACACTCTTAAGTTGGCTCATGAAACTATCTTCAAGATCATCGAGAACTTTAAGGGCTCATGAGAACTTACGCTTTGAAAAGCTCAATCTTGAGCAAGAGCATGAGTTCTTAAAGGCAATCAATGATGATCTCCACAAGAAAAGTTCTTCTTACATTGCCAAGCCGCTTACTCTTATCTACTTACATGCCTCAAGTCAAGTCTAGTAACAAGTACAAGAAAGATACTTCCTCTAGTAGTAACAATAATAATGTCAAATCCAATGTTGTTGCTCCTAGTAGTTCTCTTGATTCCACTAATGATTCTCTTAGCCAAGTTACACTTGAGCAAGAAAATAGTTTATTGAAGGGAATTATAGAGAAAGGTGTTTACAAGAGCCTTGCCGGAGTAAGCAATTCGAGGAAATTGTACGCAAGCAAGGAAGGCACCGAAGAATCAAGGTGTTGGTTTTGAACGAAAGTTCAACGCCAATGGAGTTGAGGGAAGAAGATCAATGCCCCAAGACAAAGTTTGTTCCTCAACAAGAGAAGTATGATCCTACTTCCTTCAAGGGTACACAAGCTCAAGGTGATCTTCCACCACAAGACCACAAGAACAAAGGCAAGGACAAGCTTCAAGAAGAGATTGATGCATTTGAAGAAGCACCTAAAGCCTCGCTCGAGTGGGTCCCCAAGACTACGCCAAGTTCTACTTCATCAAGTACAACTTCAACTCCAAGGATTCCCATCAAGATGATGTGGATCCCAAGAAGAAGAACTCGAGAGTTCTTGAGGGTGACTCCGCCAACATTCTTCACTCATATCATTTTGGCAAGAACAAGTGCAATCAACTTTCACATCTTGCACTAGTTCAAGGAGTCACAAACCCTCATGTTGGTAAGGCAAGGGACAAGGTAACCTAATGTTTTCATGGACATCATCTTGTGTGTGCATCACTCTATGTCTATGGATATTCTTGTTTGTTCCTTGTGGGACTAACCCATGTAGGCAAGTTGAAAGTGCAACTCACTCCAAAAGTTTGCTCCAAATGATCTACATCAACATTGAGCATCTACATCTTCAACACCTACATGAAGTCATCATCTACAAAACCCAAGGTTAGTTCATCCCTCTAAGGGGGGATCTCACATCTAGGGGGAGCTTAACTCTAAGATTGAGTCAAAGCAACTCTAATGGTGTGAACACATTAATGCATTATGTAAAAGTGGTAACCCCACTTGAGCTTAAATGATGAGTATGACCTATGATCAAATGTTCTCATTTGACTCCTAAGTCAATATACTCATATATAGATGACCTAGTCATCGCCAATTGATTGATAGTTGCTAAAATTGGTTGTGCATGCTTTGCCACATATTTCAATAGCCATCTTATTGGTTGTGCATATTTTACTCATTCAATGTCACATCCCTAGTCTGGTATGACCTAGACTAGCTAGTCAGTTGTGCATCATGTTTAAATTTCATTTAATTCTGAAATGAGGATTTGTGAAACCCTCAGAATCATTTTAGAAATGACCCAAATAAAAAAATTTCTCCAAAAAGGTCCAAGAAAATGCTCATATTGCTCTCTGAAAATATTGGACAGAGATAAAAATCAAACCAATATTTTTAATGAGCTCATAAGTATTTATTTTGGGAATTTGGATTAATCCAGAATTATTTGCATTGATATATAAATGTTATATATATATATATATATTATATGTCCAAAAGTTATGTTAGTTGATGAGGAGCTGTGGAATAATACCACTAGCCCCTACAAAATTGGCATAAGTTAATAAAATGGTTTAGTATTTTATTTAAATCAAAACAAATGTCGAAAATAGAAAAAGAAAACAAAATGGGAAAACCTTACTGGCTTTCTTACTCCGGCGCCTCCGCCGCCTGCTCCTGCTCGCCCAGCCCACTGTGGGCATAGCCGCCTTCCTCCTCTTGCCAAGAGGGCGAGGGGAAGCGGTGCTCGACGCCACAAGGCCGCAAGACGCAGCTGCTTGCCCGCCGCCTCCAGGCCTTCTCTCACGCCAGACGACGCCACGCCTCAACTCACTCACTCTCCCCATCCTCTCCTCCTCCTCTCACTCACTCTTCAAGGGCAAATCGCCGCCGCCGCCCACAGCCACCGTGGCCTCAACCATCGCCGCACTCTCCCGACACGCCCCCCAAAGACCGCCGCGACCCTCTACCCTCGCTGCCATGCATCTCCGGACGGCTCCATCGCTGCCACCGCTGCCTTTCACCGCCGCCGCCGGATCCCCATCGCCACCCCTGCCGACCACAAGGCCCCCGAAGCTCGCCGCTGCTTCCATCGAGATCGCCAGAGCTGCTGCCTCCTCCCTCTCCGCTTCGCCTCACACACCGCAGCCACATCCGCCGCCCGACTTGCCGCCGCTGGCGAGCTCGCCCGCGAAGCTCCACTGCTCCCACGCCCTTCCTCGAAGGCTGGCCGGATGCGCCTGCACGGGCTACTCACCGGTGGCCTCCGTGCCAAACCGTGGCCTCCAGCCTTGCTCCGCGAACTCTCCGCTATGGCTCGAGGTCGTTGCCGGGCGAACTCCGGTGATCGACGTCGCGTGATTAGCTGCTAACCTCACCGCTTATTTAACCCTTGACATCAATTCGTGGCCCTCAGCCACTAATCCTATAATTAGGATAATCTAACCCCTGCTTAACTCAGGTCACCGACGTAGGCCCCACACGCCAAGTTTGACCTCAGCCAACAGTAGCTTGACTTGTTGACGCCATGTTTACGCAAAGGTCGACGCAGATTTGATTTTCTCGGTATTAAAATAAATCAGAAATTCCAGAAATATTCAAAACTTCAAAAATTCATATAAATTCAACCGTAGCTCAGATTGAAATAATTTATATATGAAAATTATCAGAAAATGCAATCTAGCCATCTGTACCAGTTTCATGCATGAAAACCAAGTTATACCTGCTGTATAAGTGAAACACTAAAATGGCTTATATAAAGAGCTTATTTTGGAGATGCATTTGAATCTTTGGTTCAAATGGACTTCATGCAAATGAATGCTAGATGCATTAGCTCAAACAACATCACATCTACATGCCATCTTCATGCATCATATTGTTGCATATGATTGTGTATTGATTGTGAGGAGACCTGTCTGTGAAGCAGTGCCCTCCTGTTGATCTATCAGGCAAGCAAATCCCCTTGTTCATTCCGATACAATCCTACTCTCTCGCTCCTGCTCTCGCTATTGCATTAGGAAAACAACGATTCATCTGCTACTTTGTGCTGCGGTAGTTGAACCCATTCTCTCGCATGAACTGGCCATTGCCACAAGAATAGTTGAAACCCACTAGCATGTGTAGGAGTTGATTGAGCCATGTTGTGTTCCTACCATGCTATGCCTGCTATTGCTTAGAGTTGTGTCGTGTCTGATTCATTGGGAATGAATTGGAGTGTTACGATATGTTCGATGTTGAGAGTGAAGTGTGTGAACACGATTTGGTAAAGGTAGGTGAGAGGCCATGTAGGAGTACATGGTGGGTTGTCTCACCGAACCGCCCTAAGCTAATCGAAGTTCTATGTATGTTGTCCAATGACTCGATACTACCACACATTGTTCCGTAACTCAATTCCTCTCGACTTATTAACCAACTTGATCTCTGCCCGTGAGTCGCAACTAGTTTCTCGTGTTTGTAGGTAGTGTTATTTTTCTACTAAGTGGCACCTGCAGGTGGGCCCGGGACAGACTAGGCACACGTGGCACGGTGTACCAAGTGGCACCCGGATGGTGGGCTTGGGAACCCTGCTCACATCGTTTGGGGTCGTGGAGCGACACCCCGCCGGATCTCCTGGTGGATGGAACCCAAATAGGCGATAAACCCGGCTAGAGTCTTGTGTGGTTAGTCGTGTCGTATTTACACCCTCGCCAAAGCCTGCTTGAAGGTTGCCGAGATACATGACGGTATATGGCGGTAAGTGGCGAGAGCGGTGAAGAAGTACACCCATGCAGGTTATCATGATCTATTCAATAGCCGTGTCCTCGTTATGGACTTCTTGGATGCTTACGTGGTACATAGACAACTTGAAGTGGATACTCTAAAATGCTCAAGACAAGTGTGAGTGCTATGGATGGCCTTCTCGATGGAGACGGGAATGAATCCATAGTAGTGTATTGTGTGGTGACTAGTGGACCTGCAGCGCCTATACCACCTCAAAGAAGTTCGTAGTCGTTAAAGCTGGCTTGTCGCAACTAAACCCCACATTACCCTCTTGATACAAATGCATGTATGTTAGGATCTGATGTAAGTCTTGCTGAGTACCTTTGTACTCATGTTTGCTTTATTTATGTTTTGCGATGATACATCTGTCTCACTAGTAGTTCCGCTTGACTTCGACGAGTAGCTTGTTACCTCAGCCACGATCTTGTACCCTTGGGAGGGTCTTAGATAGTCAGCTTCAGCCTTTTTCTTTTGTAGTTGTCTGTACTGCACATGTAATGCTTCCGCTTGTTGCTTGTATGTTTCAATGATGGGTCATGTGACCCTGCTTGTATTTAATGCTATGTGGCTCTTCCGGCCTTTATCTATATGAGTTTGCTATGTTGTGGTGCCATGTTGTACAACACATACTTGCATGTTATGCGACGCAGTAACGTGTATTGCTATGTGGGATCCGACAACCTAGTTGTTCTATCCTGGTAGCCTCTTATGGGGAAATGTAGTCTAGTGCTTCCACCGAGCCATAGTAGTCCGCCATGCCCTGCCATCGAGTCCTACTAGCCCAAAGACTACTGCTCCAAACACTTGATCGGCCGGGCATGTGATTCACTTCTGCTCGTGGTCTGTTCTTCGGGAAATGTCACGCTGTGACATCCGAGTCCTACTCTAGCTCACACAGCCGGTTACCGGAGTCCTCGTAGCCCAAGCTACAACCCGATTCACAAGCTGTCAATCGACATGCTCGATGTTGATTCATGTATGCCTGTCCCCATAGGTTAGTGCCACTTTGGGTTCACGACTATTCATGTCGGCCCGCTTCTTCATCATATGGATGCTAGCGACACTATCATATACGTGAGCCAAAAGGCGCAAACAGTCCCGGGCCATGGTAAGGCGACACCCGTGGGAATACCGTGCGTGAGGCCGCAAAGTGATATGATGTGTTACATGCTAGATCGGTGTGTCTTAGGATCGGGGTCCCGACAGCTTTGGTATCAGAGCCTGACTGCCTGTAGGATTTCCAAGCCAACCTGGTCAAGTTGAGTCTAGAAATGCTTTAGTTATGTAGGGAATTGATTGTGGAGGGAACGTAAGGCTCTTTTTACTCCTTATATCTCATGCCCTTCGATCCGAGTCGCCCTATCTTTCCTATGGGGTTAAGGAACTAGGCTTTCTTCGCGCTCATCAGATCACGTGTTACTACTCCATAGTCTCTTAGGATTGGTTGATCGAGTCATACCCCGCCCGCCGAGTACTTCCGTGTAGTCTGCTTAGTAATATCTCCTAACCTTGAGTGATGATGTTGAGTATGGTGCTACCCTGCCTTTTGCGTAATGTCTCATTCTCGAGCATTTTATCGCCGCTATGCTGCCGAAATTGCCCTGTGAGTTCGAGAGTTACTAATTTCTTTGTCCTACATTTTACAATCAGAGTTGATGTTGATTCCGCCCTGGTTCCGCTTCTCAGATGTCATCGCTAAGCGAAGTTCGCTGCTTGTAGCCGTAACCACGGAGGTGGTAGGGATGAGGATCCTCCCACCAGCCTTCATTGGCAGAGTATATGTTAGAGATGGAGAGGAACAAGCGTGAGTCTAACCGCTTGTTGGCACGTGACGAGGAGAACACCGCACAACAGTTCAAAGGGTCTGCAACCATTCATGACTTCATTCGCTTGCACCCACCTACCTTTCATCATTCCATCGAGCCACTCGATGCGTATGACCGGCCCGTAGTATCACACTCAAGCTCCGCTCATGAATGTAGCTGAAAGTGACAAGGTCACCTATGCTGCATACCACTTGGAAGGTCATGCTAGTCTTTGGTGGCGTAACTATGAGGCTATGCTTCCACCTGGCCGATTCCAACCTCGAGAGATTTCATCGAGGCTTTTCATGAGCATCACATTCCTCAAGCCCTCATTGATCGCAAGAGAGAAGAGTTCTGTAGTTTCATCCAGGTAAGTTGGCTGTTGATGCTTACAACAGAGAGTTTGAGAACCTTGCCCGCTATGCTTCGTGAAGAGGTGTCCACGGACGCCAAGAAGCGTGCTAGGTTCCTAAGGGTCTCAACCCCAAGTTGCGCCGTGATCTCCACCTACATCATTGTGATACATTCCAAGCTCTTGTGAACAAGGCCATTAATGCAGAGACAGCTCAGCTCACTTACGAGGAGTCTCGTAAGCACAACCGTGATTTGGTTTCTTCCTCCGATTCTAGTTCGCAGGTTACCGGATTTGGATTCCAACTCCGCTCTTCCTCCCGGTTATACACCGAGGCCATCTTGTGTGGCGCCTCACCCAGTTCAGCAAGATGCTCCACCGAGGCCTATTGGTAGACCGCTTGTCAATGCAGGTCCACGCCCAACTTCGTGGACTTGCTTCACATGCGGATAGCCGTGACACTATGCACGGATCGCTCTCAGCCGCTTATGCTCCACCCCAGCCCGAGAAGACTGTTGGCTGTGTTAAGCCATCACGCAAGATGATCGCGTCAAGTCAGCCCCATCGAACGCGGACGGTGCATCACGCCTCAGCTAAAGACGCCATGATGATCCGGATGTCGCTCTTGGTACACTCCTTGTCAACTCGTCATCCAGCTTCGGTTCTATTCGACATCGAGCATCTCATTCCTTCATTTCAAAGCTATGCTAACTTGCACAACATATCATTTTGTGATATGCCCTTCCACTAGTCATTCAAACCCCGGATCCAAATGGCAAACTTCTAGTGTAAGCCATGGTAATGAAATCCTTGTTGACAGACTTGTATTCCTTGCCTCACTTATAGCCCTCAAGTCCACAGATATTAACATCATCTTGGGTATGGACTGGATGACAGCTCATCATGCCAAGATTGATTGTTATACTAGGTCTGTTCAGCTTACACACCCATCTGGCAAAATAGTCACTGTCTCCACTATAGTTGCAAAGCGACAACTCTATTCTCTTAATGCCAGCCCTCTTCCAAACCTTGAAGATATCCCGGTAGTCCGTGACTTTCCGGATGTCTTTCCAGAGGAACTGCCAGGTATTCCACCTGACAGAGATGTAGAGTTCGTCATAGATCTTATCCCAGGAACAGCTCCAATCTCTAGGAGACCTTACAAGATGGCACCCTTAGAACTAGCCGAGCTTAAGAAACAACTTGATGAGTCCTTGCAAAAGGGTTTCATCCGTCCTAGTTCTTCTCCTTGGCTTGCCCTCCTCCTTCTTCACAAGAAGAAGGATGGTACGGACCGGATGGTTGTAGATTATCGTCCCGTTAACTTGGTCACGATAAAGAACAAGTATCTGCTTCCCAGGATCAACGACCTGTATGATCAGCTAGCTGGATCCTCAGTCTTTTCCAAGATGGATTTGAGGTTAGGATACCACCAAATCAAGATCAGAAACGGGGACATCCCCAAGACAACCTTTGTCACTCGTTATGGCCAGTACGAGTACACCGTCATGTCCTTTGGTCTAACCAACGCTCCAGCTACCTTATCCCGCTTGATGAACTCGATCTTCATGGAGTACTTAGATAAGTTCGTCGTGGTTTACCTCGATGATATTCTTATTTACTCGAAGAACGAGGAAGAGCATGCCGAACATCTTAGACTTGTGCTAGAAAAACTCGAGAGCACCGCCTTTATGCCAAGTTCTCCAAGTGCGAATTTTGTTGCCGGTGACCTACCTAGGCCACGTAATCTCCGGTAAGGGCATTGCTGTCAATCCCGAGAGGGTTTAGGCCGCTCTTGATTGGACTCCACCAAACCGTTAAACAAGTTAGGAGTTTCCTTGGTCTAGCCAGCTATTGTCGCCGCTTTGTTGAAAATTTCTCCAAAGTAGCTAAACCCTCACGGAACTTCTCAAGAAAGATAAAAGTTTGAGTGGTCCCCACAGTGTGATTACAATTTTCAGGAACTAAAAGACGCTCGACTTCTCGCTCCCATACTTGTGCCACCGGATTTCACTAAAGACTTTGTTATCTATCATGACGCCTCACGACAGGACCAGGTTGCATTCTTATGCAGGATCGCATGTGATTGCCTATGCATCTCGCCGCTTGCATCCACATGAGGAGAATTATCCTACACATGATCTAGAGCTTGCAACCGTAGTCTATGCACTCAAGACCGGCGACACTACCTTCTTGGTAAACGCTATGCAGATCTACACCGATCACCGTAGTCTCAAGTATATCTTCACCCAACCAGATTTGAACCTTAGGCAAATACGATGGTTGAGTTGATCTCAGATTATGATCTAGGGATTACCTACACCCCAGGCAAAGCTAATGTCATGGCTGATGCGCTAAGTCGCAAATCCTATTGCAACAATCTCATGTTGCAGCAGGGTCAACCACTTCTCCATGAGGAATTCTGTAAGCTTAACCTTCACATTGCTCCCCATGGATTCCTTTCTACCTTGGTGGCGATACCTACTCTTGTGGATCATATCATAGAAGCCTGTAGCATGATACGGATTACCCGGATCAAGAGAAACATTGCCAAGGGTATTGCTGGTAGTTTCTCTATAGATGATCGAGATGTCGCTTTTGGGAACCGCCTGGTAGTCCCTAAGAAGCAGCATCTTCGACAGCTTGATTCTAAGGAGGCGATGAATCTCCTCTCACGATTCATCCCGGTAGTACCAGGATGTATCAGACCTACGCTAGAGGTTCTGGTGGACTAGGATGAAGAGAGAAATCGCTCAGTTTATTGCTAACTCCGGCGTTTGTCGTTGCATTAAGGCAGAGCACCAAAGGCCTGCTGGCACCCTTCAGCCTTTAGCCATTCCTGAGTGGAAATGGGATAAAGTTGGTATGGACTTCATCACCGCTTTCCTGTGACCAAGAAAGGGAATAACGCTATCTTCGTAGTCGCTGATCGCCTTCCAAAGTGGCTCACTTCCTTCCTGCTCGAGAGAGTATCACCGCTGGTCAGCTCGCTGACTTATATATTTCTAATAGTGTCACTTCATGGTGTTCCACTAGAGATCAATTCAGACCGTGGCGTCTTTTCACTTCTCATTTCGAGAGTTTCCAAACTGCCATGGGCACCCATCTTTCTTTTCAAGACCGCTTCCACCCTCAATCAAGTGGTCGTGGAAAGGGTCAACCAAATTCTCAAAGACATGCTTAGAGCTTGCTTATCTCATTCGGTATGGATTGGGAGAAATGTCTTCCTTTCACGAAGTTTGCTTATAACAATAGCTATCAATCCAGCCTCAAGAAAGCTCCTTTGAGATTCTCTATGGACGAAGATGTCGAACACCTTTGAACTGGTCAAACCGTGAAAGACAATTCTTTGGACCGACATGATCCAGAGGTCAAGAGCAAGTTCGTGATCATTCGTGAGAATTTGAAAACAACCCAATCTCGCAAAAGAGCCAAGATGACCGCTGCCATAAGGAAGTGGCTTATGAAGTTGGCGACAAGGCTTACCTTCGCGGGTACCCATCGCTTTCGTATCAAGGGCAAGTTGGCTCCTTGTTACATTGGCCCTTTCGCATTCTCGCTAAACGAGGAGAGGTTGCCTACCAGCTTGAACTACCCCACATCTTTCTCGAGTTCATGATGTCTTCCACGTCTCTCAACTTAGGCGTTGCTTCTCGGATCCCATCCGTGGAGTGGACCACGAAATGCTTGATCTCCAAGATAACCTCACATACCGAGAGTACCCGGTTCGCATTCTTGATCAAGCAGAGCGTGTTACCCGACGTCAGAACAACAAGTTTCTCAAGGTTCAGTGGTCTCATCATTCCGAGAGAGAAGCTACTTGGGAGCGAGAAGATCGCCTTCGATCGAGTACCCCGCTTTTCCATCGACTTCTCAATCTCGGACGAGATTCTTTCAAGTGGGGCGAAGTTGTCACATCCCTAGTCCGGTATGACCTAGACTAGCTAGTTAGTTGTGCATCATGTTTAAATTTCATTTAATTCTGAAATGAGGATTTGTGAAACCCTCGTAATCATTTTAGAAATGACCCAAATAAAAAATTGCTCCAAAAGGTCCAAGAAAATGCTCATGTTGTTCTCCAAAATATTGGACAGAGATAAAATCAAACCAATATTTTTAATGAGCTCATAAGTATTTATTTTGGGAATTTGGATTAATCCAAGAATTATTTGCATTGATATATAAATGTTATATATATATTATATGTCCAAAAATTATGCTAGTTGATGAGGAGCCTCGAATAATACCACTAGCCCCTACAAAATTGGCATAAGTTAATAAAATGGTTTAGTATTTTATTTAAATCAAACAAATGTCGAAAATAGAAAAGAAAACAAAATGGGAAAACTCCACTCCGGCTTCTTACCGGCGCCTGCCGCCTGCTCCTGTTTTGGCCCAGCCCACTGTGGGCATAGCCGCTTTTCCTCCTCTTGCCAAGAGGCAGAGGGGAAGCGGTGCTCGACGCTGCAAGGCCGCACGCAGCTGCTTGCCCGCCGCCTGTGGCCTTCTCTCACGCCTGCACGATGCCACGCCTCGAACTCACTCACTCTCCCAGCCCTCCCTCTCCTCTCTCTCGCTTTCTATCACGCCTAATATGCACCCTATCCAAAGGAACTCGACGGTCCCACCAAGGATAGACCCGATATTGGAAACGCTTTTGTAAGGTGGATATCATTACATCAACATTACATAATAGATGGGGATATATACATAAGGCACAAATGCCACAAGAATACATCAACATCATATACAAGAACAACAACCGACTACGGATGAAACATAAATGTAAACTCAAACGACAACCACCTCGCTAGCCTGTGCGCCGACCTCGAACCTATCCCCGATCGAAGAAGCGTAAGAAGAACTCCAACACAAGCAAACATCGCTTCTCGGCCATGAACATCGCAAACCTGTACCGCAACTGGTGGTGTAGTAATCTGTGAGCCACGAGGACTCAGCAATCCCATTACCATGGGTATCAAGACTAGCAAAGCTTAATGGGAAAGGAAGGGGTAAAGTGGTGAGGTTGCAGCAGCGACTAAGCATATATGGTGGCTAACATACGCAAATGAGAGCGAGGAGAGAAACAAAGGAACGGTCGTCAACTAGTAATGATCAAGAAGTGATCCTGAACTCCTACTTACGTCAAACATAACCCAGAAACCGTGTTCTCCTCTCGATCAACCCCGAAAAGAGACACTCACGGTTACGCACACGGTTGGTGTATTTTAGTTAAGATCAACTTCGGGTTTTCTACAACCGGACATTAACAAATTCCCATCTGCCACATAACCGCTGGCACGGCTTTCGAAAGTTCAAACCCTGCAGGGTGTCCCAACTTAGCCCATGATAAGCTCTCGCGATCAACGGGATATTCTTCTCCCGGAAGACCCGATCAGTCTCGAATCCTGCCACAAGACATTTCACAGCAATAAAACAAGACCAGCAAGACCTCCCGGCGTGCCGACACCCTCGGTAGTAGCCACCAGATCTCGCCCCTGTGCCACGACCGGATGAGCAGTCCAGATAACTAAAACCAGCCTCAAGTTTCTTGAGGTGGCGCTGCAAAGACTCTAGTTTGGACCAACACTTAGACAAGCATTGGCCCGGGGCTGAATAAAGATGACCTCGAGAGAGCGACTCCCAAGGGAAAAGTAGGTGGTGGTGAGGCAAATGGTAAAACCAATGTTGGGCCTTGCTGAAAAGTCTTATTCAAAGCGAACTGTCAAGGGGGTCCCATAAATCACCCGACCGCGTTAGGGACGCAAAATCCGGGAACATAATACCGATATGACGGAAACTAGGGCGGAAAGAGTGGAACAAAACACCAGGCATAAGGCCGAGCCTTCCACCCTTTACCAAGTATATAGATGCATTAATTAAATAAGATATATTGTGATATCCCAACAAGTAAACATGTTCCAACAAGGAACAACATCTCCATGTTCCAACAAGGAACAAACTTCATCTTCACCTGCAACTAACAACGCTATAAGAGGGCTGAGCAAAGCGGTAACATAGCCAAACAATGGTTTGCTAGGAAGGGTAAAAGGTTAGAGGTCGACATGGCAATTTGGGATGGCTTGTAAAGTGTAATAGGTAGCGAACATAGCGATAGAACGGAGCAACTAGCATAGCAATGATAGTAGTGAGATCCAGGTAGCGGTCATCTTGCCTGAAATCCCGCAAGGAAGAAGAACGAGTCCATGAAGAAGATGAACGGATCCATGAAGAAGATGAACGGAAGAAGCCAACCAAGCTAAGACGAACGAATCCTCACGATCGCAACTAAACAGAACTAACAAGAAGAAGCACACAACATAGTAAACACTCCACATGAACAAGACATGATGCATAAACAAGCATGATGCATGACAAGCTACATGAAGCTACTCATGGCAAGAGATGATGCAAACAAGAGGAACACATCAAAGCAAGTTTAAATGAGGCCGAAACAACATATAACAATTCCGTAAGTCCTCATATGCAAATTTCGAAATTGGTCCAGATCTGAATAAACCTTATGTTCAAGTTGTTAAACAGCAATTTAATATGCACCACGATGATCTACACGAAATTCTAGTCAAGTTACATATAAAGTTCATTAGATTCGGAGCTACGGCCTAGAAGATATGAGCAAAACAAGGTAAACATGGCATTGATGCAAAATGCATATAAACATCAAGCAAACACCTCAAAACAAGGATGCAACATGACAATATGAAACTACATGCAAAATCAAACAAGTTTCATATAGAGCACACTCAAAACGGAGCAACGGTTCAACACATACACCCAATACAAGTTTAAGGGATAAGCTGTCCAAAACAGCAACTAGGCATATTGCAATCATAAAAACAACATGCTACAGCACCCCAACATAATAACAAAAGGCATGGGCATGATCTACAGGTTAAGCATTATAAAACATGAACACTGAGCTATCTCCATAAATCACTAGAACATGCTCAAAATGACATGGCAAGATTGCAACTAATAACAGTTTCAGGCGCTAGCAGAAAATAACATCAGGTTGCAATGTTTAGAGCTATGAAACAACATGTTACAGGAACTTATAATGGCAAACAAAGGCATGGCATGAATCTACTAATTGCATAGAACAAAAGTCCTTTAGTGACCATAAGCCAAAAAGGATCAGAAAATATAGTAACACCCATGTCAATATTGAAAGTTTCGTTAACAGATTCAGCAACATGGCATGTCAAAAACTGATAACAAGTAGGCATGTTTACAAGCTCAATGCACTCACCACAGAGCCTTATATGATAAACTAAGCATACATACATCAACAAGACATGGCATAGAAGAAATACATGGCAAGAAAAATAACATAGCATACACGGATCAACCACAACAAGCTTGGCAAAATTGAATAACATGTAAACAATCTGCCAGGAAACATTTGATAGCAAAAGTAGAGCTCGATTGACTCAAGCTAGACTACTCCATAATTGCAAACAAGGGCATGGATGGATAGATCAAGACATGTTTTACAAACATCCTTACTGAAGTATCTCAAAATATGCATGGATAACTCTGTAGCATCAAGTAAACATGGCATCAAAATAACAGCTAAACAGGGCTGAAAACAGCAATAACAAGACACCTAGTTTGCATGCTTGTGCTAGTCACCACATAGATCACAAAAATACATAGCAAGCACCACTGAAATAAGACATGGCATATTGCAAAACACATGTAGGACTCAAGTCCATAGGATGCACACATCAATCATGGCAAAAATGACAAAAGTGCAAGTCCTGATAAAAATCAGAAACTAACATCACATAGCACTCTTGCAACAGCATTTCGGGCAACAAGATGAGCTCAAATGAAAATGATGCAATGAGATGAAATGATCTACTCTTCGAGGCGAACATTTTGACATATTACACGCGCAAAACGGAGAAACGATGACAGAGATATGATGCAACGAATATGGCACAAAATTACCGCAGACAATGACTTGGATGAATCTCGAGGGGGGAAAAGGTCAACCGAGGTACGCGACCGAGGCGGCGGCGGATCTCGCCGGATCTGCGGCGCCGGTGGCCGGAGAGGGTCGGGAGGAGGCCGGCTGCTGGGCGGCTGGGCGAGCGAGGCGCCAAGGCCCGCGAAAGCGGCGAGGCGCACGGAGGGGCAGCGGGTGCGCGGGCACCGTGGCGGCCGGATGCGGCCGGGCGCGAAGCGCGGCGAGGCACTCCGCGGGCGGCGGGAGGAGACGCGCTGGGAGGAGACGCGCTGGGCGGGGAGCCGCGGGCGCCGGAGGCGCACGGCTGGGAGACGGGCGGCCGGCAGTGACGGCCTGCGGCGCGGCGAAAGTAGCAGCGCCGGAGCGGCGGCGCTGGGCGGCGGGCGGCGGGATCCGGATCCGCGGGTAGCGGCGGTTCGGCCATGGGCCGGACTGGCCGAAGCGGGCTGGGCGCGGCCGGGAGGAGAGAGGAGGCGGTGAGGTGGCGGCGCGGGAGTGGCCGGCGGCGGCGGCAGGTGACGTGGCGCCTCCGATTCGCTTGAGCGACGTGGGCGGCGCGGCTGGACACGCCCGCGGGTGCGGACGCGTCCCTGTGGCTGCGGAGGAGCTAGACTAGGTTTGACCGCGAATTTGGAGGGAGGACATATTTATAGGTAGAGGGAGCTAGGAGAGTCCAAATGAGGTGCGGTTGCCACGCGATCGTGATCGAACGACCGAGAGCATGGAGGGAGTTTGTGGGTTTTGGGCCACTTTGAAAGGGGAGTTGGGCTGCAACAAAGAGGCTTTTGCGGTTACCTTGCTAACTGCTGAGTACCAAACGACCTCCAAATGATCCGAACTTGACAGCGGTTCACGGTGCTATACCAAGGCCGCTTGACAAACCTCGGTCCATTCCGAGACCATTTAACACCCGCACATGAAAAGAGGTAAAAGGGCGCCGGAGACATAGGAGTGCCGGATTGCAAAACGGACAACGGAAAATGCTCGGATGCATGAGACTTAACACGATGCAAAATGAAATGCACATGATGACATGATATGAAATGCAGATGATGACATGGCAAAGTGCAACACGCAAGCATATGACATGGCAACGCCGACGAATAATCAAGGACACCGGGCGATCGGATCCGGGCGCATAACACTCCTCCACTAATAAGAGATCTCGCCCCGAGATCTTAGGACCGAGACGGAAGGGAAAAGGATGAGGTGAAACAAGAACTCAAAGAAGAAGCAAGGAATCGAGAGCACTCGAGAATAAGAGAGGAACGACGAATGACGAGAATCGAAGATCACGGAATCGATAGACTATGAAACCACCTGCTCTACCCGAGTGGTTAGAATGAGAAAAGAAACGAATAAGACCGAAAGGATTTAGGCAGCACACCGCTGAACATGGAAAGAATGGAACACAGCTTGAGAGGGTGGAATGATACTTGATGAAGACATGACACAAAACCTCCGGAAAAATTGAAAGATAATTGATTGAAAGGAATTTAGAAGGATTTAATGGAGTTGTTGAGAAAATCAACAACGAAAGAAGAAGCTTGATGTGGACTTATGGAAAACATCTCAAAATTATGAGCTGATCGCCACCACAAGTGGAAAAGATTAAATAGCTGAGAATGGCGAAATGCAAAACTCCACTTCAGAAGAATACGGAGAATTAATTACACTTTGAGATGCGAGAAGAAAAGATACTTGAACTCTACCAACAAAAAACTTGATGAACTCTTGAAGAAAGAATTAAATCATGAAGAACCACCATGAAGGACTCCGGTAACAAAAAGATGATGAGATAGAATGAAGGAAGAAAGAATAAGATGATCCTGAAATGAATTAGATGGAGGATTCCGACGAAATGGCTGAGGAAATTGAACTCCGGATAAGAAAAGATGAAAACACTTGGAACTAGAATTTATTCATGAAGAACAAACTCCGAAGAAAAGATTAATCACTTGATGAAATAAGAATAAGATTTATTGTATGCTTATCCTTCATCAAATTAAATTGATGACATGAAATGGATTTGGCATAATACTTATTCTCGCTGAAAAAGGATTGAGAAGGGATAACACGAACTTGAGAAAGTCTTCATGAACCACCGGTAGGATTGGAAAGAACGAATGCATTAAAATGATAATCAAAGAAAAGAATCTTGAACGAACCACCGTTAGAATTTGGAAATGACTGATGAAAGAGAATGAATCACCGAAGACTTAGAAGAACAAATATGCTCGAGGATTTAGATGCAAAAGAGCCAAGAGATCGCGAACT
>JAHIAM010002334.1:0-45078 GCA_021605205.1 Aegilops longissima | reverse complement strand
TGGTTTCAAGCGGGTTATCATGATTTTCCCCACTTCGCTCAAATTTTGCATAGTGCACGCCATCGTACAACTCAATTCAATCCCGCTTGTATTCTACTATTTTTTTCTCAGGGTTCCATTTTCAATTGGAATTACATTCTATATACATCAATTTTTTATATATATACTTTCAAAAGCACAACAAAGAATTCTGCTCCTTTATAAGTATAATATGATTTACAAATACAACGATCTCAAATCTTAAGGTTGAATTCAAAAAATTAACCAAATTATGTTCTACTAAAATGTATGGATCAAGAATATCTACATATTAAATAACATAGATGTGTGTGAATTCATATGAGTATGCATGTTTGATAAATCAATTTTGGTTCAAGTATGGATTACATGTATCATCATCTTGAATTCAAATATTTGAATCCTTTTTTGTTCACTCCTTTCACGCCCATCTCTCTCAGATGCATGCTCCTTCGTAGCTATCACTCTTTTCTCCAACTCACCTGCACGCCACTTCATGTTTCTCCTATCTCGCAAACATGGTCTCTCGACGCCTCCCTTGAGAAGTGTCACACTCTCCTATCATTATACATTACACGGTTTTCATTATCTCTCACGCCTCACTGCTCTCCGTATCACTCGGTACCTAAGCTTTCTTTTTCACCGCCACACACACAGCCTCCACTCATCTTTCACTTTTCTTTCTCTCTATGGGATTCTCTCACACACCCTATATGTCTCTACATATGACTCATACCACTAAAATTACTCTCTCTCTCTCCTCCTAGACACAACATTTGTTGCGGTCTCCTTTCGCTCCATCCCTGATCGACATTATTCATTTGTTTACCGATCGACAACCCCACTACCGCTCTCTCTCTCTCTCTCTCTCTCTCTCTCTCTCTCACACACACACACAACTCCTGCTTCCACTCCCCTTCTCGACTCACCGCCTCTCTCTCACACACACAAAACTCTCGCAGCACCCCGACTCATATTTCTCTCACAAACATTTATCGACTGGCTAGCCTCTAGATAGGTTTATACACCCGCAAACTCGTGCTTCCACCATCGCATACATGTCTCTCTCCCGCCCTTGTATCTATGTAGCTTTTTCTTCCTTCTTGAGACACACCTCTCGATCGTGCACACACACACTATCGCCTCATTTTAAGCCGATACCTATCGCACACACACTACTTGTGTCTTTGTCACACATGCACTGGCCCTCCTCCACTCTCTCTCTCTCTCACACACACATGGGCCTTTTGCAACAACTAGCAAGATGCCCATGCGTGCACGGAACATCAAGATGCATTTGTATGAGTAGTTTATCTTGTGGGAGGAAGGATGAACGAGGGAAGGCCTTATTTGCAAATGTGAGAGGTGTGGGTATCTTTTTGTAAAATGTTATAGTTTCTTCCTATCCGTCAGATATAGATCGGACGGCCTATATTGCAGGATGGCAGTACACGATCATCACCGACAATGCATTTTATAAGAGTAGGGATAAAAATTGAGTTGGTGATGATGGTGGGCCTGCCATCCTGCAATGTAGGTCGCTCGATTTATATCTGACGGATAGGAAGGAAAATATGGCAATTTACCCACACTCTTCACCAGATTTGCGATAAGGCCTTCCTCGCTCATCCTTTTCTCCCACAAGATCTTGATGTTCGTGCAATGCACGGGCATCTTGCTAGTAAGAGTAGAAATTAGACATATACCACTTCTAATCTTGAAACCAACAATATTCCTCCCTTATCTCATCAAAACCGCCAAAGGAATATATTTTGAGTGAAACATAACATATTTTTAGTGATATACGATTTCAAAACTAGACTTTTTTTCTATCAAATCGCTGAATATGTATTAATCTACTTTGATCGTGGGCAACGATTGGCACATTGCTAGTAGTTATTATAATTTTTGGACACCGCATAAACGGTGGAGTATATATATACGGAGAGAAGTGGTGCACGCACGCAATGGGCCTCTCGCTGTCTCGCACACATGAGTGTTACGTAAAGGCAACGTTAACAAATAAACCCTAAAACCCTAGGCGCACGATTGCTACATTCATGATACCGGTACGCGGTGGAGCACCTCTCAGAGGAGTTGATGGTCGGGACCACAGTGAACGACTTGGAGCGTGGTGGCTCGCCAGCTTGCCAAAGATCGAGTAACCACGCTCTAAAATATCATTTTTAGCGGGTTAAGAGTTCCGATTTTCAATGGCACGTTATAAGTAGTAAGTAGTTTTTAGAACGATTGGTATGGAGCTAAAATGGAATTCATAGTACTACGCACTTCTTGGTGTATAGTTGTATGGGTCTATGTTAAGTAGATGTTGAACCCGGTAGTTCTAGGGCAAATACTATGGTTTTGAACGCCTCGATGCGGCTATATCTCCCACGTGTCGGGCACGACTTAGAGGCATAACCGCATTGAAAGCAATGTCGCAAGTGAGGTAATCTTCACACAACCCATGTAATACATAAGGAAAGAGATACATAGTTGGCTTACAATCGCCACTTCACACAATACATGAGTAAAACATTACATCAAACAGATACAATCAAGGTCCGACTACGGAACCAAAATAAAAGAAGACTACCCCAAATGCTACACAGATCCCCGATCGTCCCAACTGGCTCCACTATCGATCAACTCAAACGAAACAACACAAAGAACAAGATCTTCATCGAGCTCCTCCTTGAGCTCAGTGCATCACCCGCACGGTTTCATCGGCACCGCAACCTGGTTTTGAAGTATCTCGTGAGTCACGGGACTCAGCAATCTCACACCATGAGATCAAGACTATTTAAGCTTAAAGGTAGGGCAAGGTAGTGAGGTGGAGCTGCAGCAAGTTTACTAGCATATATGGTGGCTAACATACGCAAAAGAGAGCGAGAAGAGAAGGCAAAAGCACGGTCGAACAACTATGATCAAGAAGTGATCCTAAAACACCTACTTACGCCGACATAACCCAAAACCGTGTTCTCCTCTCGATCAACCCCAAAAGAGACACTCACGTTACGCATACACGGTTGGTGTACTTTAATTAAGATCAACTTCGGTTTTCTACAACCGACATTAACAAATTCCCATCTGCCACATAACCAGGGCACGGCTTTCAAAGTTCAAAACCCCGCAGGGTGTCCCAACTTAGCCCATGATAAGCTCTCGCGATCAACGGGATATTCTTCTCCCGAAGACCCGATCAGTCTCGAATCCCGCTACAAGACATTTCGACAGAATAAAACAAGACCAAAGAAAGTCACCTGATGTGCCGACAAATCCCGATAGGAGTCGACGCACTCGCTCTCGTGGCAACATCGGATGAGACTAGCTACGAGTAAAACCAACCTCGAGTTGCCTCAAGGTGGCCCCAGTAGCCAGTTCGACCAACACTGAAGGAGCACCGCCCGGGGCTAAATAAAGATGACCCTCGGCCCTAAACCCAAGGAAAAAGGGCATAGGTGAGGCAAATGGTAAAACCAAAGTTGGGCCTTGCCGAAAAGTCTTATTCAAAGCGAACTGTCAAGGGGTCCCATAAATCACCCGACCGCTAGGGACGCAATAATCCGGGAACATAACACCGATATGACGGAAACTAGGGCGGCAAGAGGAACAAAACACCAGGCATAAGGCCGAGCCTTCCACCCTTTACCAAGTATATAGATGCATTAATAATATAAGATATATTGTGATATCCCAACAAGTAAACATGTTCCAACAAGGAACATCATCTCCATGCTCCAACGAGGAACAAACTTCATCTTCACCGCAACTAACAACGCTATAAGAGGGGCTGAGCAAAGCGGTAACATAGCCAAACAACGGTTTGCTAGGAAAAGATGGTTAGAGGTTTGACATGACAATATGGGTGGCATGATATAGCAAGTGGTAGGCATCGTAGCATAGGCATAGCAAAAGAGCGAGCAACTAGCAAGCAAAGATAGAAGTGATTTCGAGGGTATGGTCATCTTGCCTGAAATCCCGCAAGGAAGAAGAACGAATCCATGAAGAAGACAAACGGGCGAGGTCGAATGAATCTCACAACTCCGAACGAAACCGGCTAACGAGAGAAGCAAACCGAAAGAAGCAAACAACATAGTAAACAACCAACACATAAACATGGCATGATGCACAATCAAGTATGATGCATGTCCGTTTAAATAGCATGGCATGGCAATATGCACAAACAACACTACAAGTTAGTGGAGCTCAATATGCAACGGGTTGCATATTGACTAAACGCCACATCAATTATTTAGTTCTCTCCCGATTAGGTACTCAACAATATTAAATGTTGTTAAACATGGCAAGAGGGTGAAGCATAAGAAACTAACTATTTAGGCAAGTTTAAATGAGGCCGAAATAAGAAACAACAATTCCGAAAATCCTCATATGCTAATTATGGATTCGAACAGATCTGACCTAAAGCATATTTTAGAGTTGTTAAACAGCAAAATAAAGTGGGCCATGTTAAACTAGGCATCTTTCCACCCCATTTACATATATAAATTATTTAAAACGGAGTTACGGTTATTTAGTTATGAAATAAATCATTTTAGCATGGCATTTAAGCAAATTAATGCAAACAACAATTTTAAACATTTAAATGTTGTTATCATGATGCGGATGACATGTGCAAGTTTTATGCAATATTAAGAAAACGCTAACATGAGCATGATATGAAGCATTATGTCACCGTGGTGGAAGAAAGGTGCCACGGCAACGAATCCAAAATGGTGCCACGGCAACATATCGGTTCCGATAACTCGATTGAGATATCGGTACAAAGGAAAGCGTGACGGAAGCGAGTCATGCAAGACGGTGGGTGATCCCGATACCGGTTCCCACGGAACGGTGGCATGGCAAAAGAGGGCATCGCAAGGATGATTCGATCACGGCGGTCGCCACGGGTTATACCTTCGAACGAGCAATCGGACGGGTCGAAGTTGTCGAGGGAAGTAGTTGTACACGTCAGAGATGTTCGTGGTCACGGCAAGGAACTTGACGCCCACGAATTCTTCGGGTCGACGGTAGAGGTACTTGGCGGACCATGTAGTCGAATCCTGGCGATCCGGCAAGGCACTTGACTAAATCCACCTTTGGATGTAGTCGACACGCTTTTCGTCGTGGTACTTGGCATCACATCGCAGAAGTCGAATCCTGACGGTGCCACCGCCCCGAGGGTAGTCGTGGTACTTGGGGTCTTCGAACTTGCTGGTCTCGGTTCTGCGACAAAGAGATGTACTCGGTGCCAAAATAGTCTTCGTGTACTTGACGTTATACGCATGTAGAGGTACTTGGCAGTCTCCTCAGAGACGTCGGGCGCCGTGGAAGAACTTGGGTCGCTGGGAGAGTTTCCCTGCTCAAGGCGACGCTGGAGGAGGACAGGGCTGGGCGGCGATTCAGGGCGGCGGCTCTCATGGGCGACATGATGGGCGGCGGCCTCCACGACGAGGAGGAGGGAGATGAGCTGGGCACCGGCGACGCTGGGCGCCAAGGAGAAGCTCGAGCAGAGGCGCCAAGGAGAGGAAGAGGGCCGCAAGGCCGGGAAGAGATGGGGAAACGAGGGAAGGAGCGAGAGAGGGAGATGGGGTTTGGGCGCCTGCAGCCTCGGGCGCAGGCATGCAAAGCGGAGGACGAAGGGGGGGGTCGAGAGATGCGGAGACTGGGCGGGCGTGGAGAAGAGATGAGGGGATCGAGGGAAGGGTCTCTGGCGCTAGGGTTAGGAGAGACTGAGGGTGGCTGGCCAAGGCCGGGCTGGGCCATGGGAGGCCGGCTGGCTGGTGGAAGAGAATGGCCAGGGTCGGCTGGGCTCTCTTATCTATATATTTAGCAGAAAATAAATAAAGAGAGACAAAAGAACGAGAGGGTTAGGGAAAGAATTTGACATGGGGATTATTTTCCTGCTCACAAGAATATGAGGGATTTAACAAAATGATCCAAGGATTTTGGTGAACTCCTAAAATGATGAAAATAATGGCAAGGCTTTGAGAACAACTCGAGCAGAAAAAGGCATGGGATTTTATTATGCAAGTGTGTTAAGGTGAATTCCAAATAAATGGAATAATTTAAATAGCTCCATAACTATTAGGAGGATATCTTATAAAGAGAAAACACCATGTGAATTCCTCGATTTAAATGGATCAAAAATCCATACAATTTATTTAGAAGAGGTTTTAAAAAATATGATATGATGGCATGATGACATGATGCAATGCAAAAACAAAACAAACCACACGACAAAACTCGAAACCCTCGAAGGCAATCAAGCTCCGGTCTTGGGCGGCCACAACACTCCACCACTACGAGAGGATCTCGCCCCGAGATCTAGGATGGCACCGGAGAAAAACGGAGAGGAAGAGGTAAAACTAAGTTGCTTCCTTGACAAACGAATGAAACCAAAGAACCTTGAGAGGTTGAACAAAATGAAAGAAAGAAAACAACGAAGATGAAGGAAGTTGAAACACTCTGTTAGAAAAGAGGAACAAGGGATACGACGAGAACCAAGAGGTTTAGTGATAAGATAGATATTGAAACCAATTCGTTAAAACTAGATCGAGAAGGAATAAGATTGATATAACTTGGGCAGCACTCACTAAAAGAAGAAGGAAAACTTGATAAGATGAAAAGAACTTGAAGAGATGACACAACCTCCGGTTAAAAGGATAAGCAAGAAAAAGAACATGATCTTTACAAAACGAGGTGATGGGTGAAGAGAGCAACATCACAATGCCTCCGGAAACAAATGAAAGAGTGGAATGGAATGGACGAAGGGAAACAAGATCTTGAAAGAGCACGCTTACAAGAAATGTTAGAACGGAGTTGTTGGACTATCAACAACGAAAGGAACAAGCTTGTAGTGGGCTTATGGAACACATCTCAATATTATGAGGTGAGTTTCTGCCACCAACGGAAACACATGATCGGATTGATATCAACAAGGAGACGAGAAACTTATATCACCGGGAGGACAAATGAAGAACTTGGGTCATTAATAAGCACCATAATTAGCAACAATCCTTAGGGAAAGCTTTAGGTGAAATATAGCCCAAGACAAGTCCAATGAAGAGATTGATGGATTTAAAATACCTCATTCTTGACAACATGTGAATCATGAAACACGAACTCAAATTGTCAAGGATGACATAACACCACCTCAAAAGATAATGATAGAAAGAATTGCACTTCGAAATGCAAGAAGAAGAATACTTGAACTCCTCAAAACAAAACATGTGTTGAGCACCATGCTTATTTTAGAGTATGGCTTGACGGATCACAACTTCGAGAGAAAAAATCTTGAAGAACAATTGAAGAATGAAAAGAACCTTGAGGAAGCACCATGTAGAGCCTCCATGAAGAACTCCGTAAGAAAAGGATGATAAAAGAAAGAGAAGTTGAAACACAAGGTGAAACCTTGCAGTGATAAGATGAAGCTTTGAAATGATATAACCGAGAAAACTTGGAACTCCGAAAAGAAAGATGAACAAATGAAACCAAGAATTTTGATGAACCTCCGAATAAGGAATTGAATTTACTCGATGGAACAAGAATAAGAATTACACTATGCTGATCCTTCACCAATTAAATTGATGACAAGCAATGGATTAGGCATACTACTTATTCTCGTAGAAAGGATTAAGATGGATATGGCGCAAACTTGAGAAGCTATTGATGGAACCACCGTTGGGATTTGGAACAACAAATGAATTGATATGATAATGAAGGAAGTGAAATCTTGAACGAACCACCATAATAATTAAAAATGAACATAGCAAAGGCACAAATCACCGGGAAGAATTGGAAAACGAATAAAGATGCTTGACAAAATTTAGATACATTAGAACGAAGAGATCATGAACTGATTAGAGGATATTTCACGATGCACCGTGAGATTTGGAAACAAGAGTTGAACGCTTGAATGAATAATTTGAGATGATGGGCCCGAGAATCAAACCGAAAGACTCTGAAATGCTCCGGTGGGTTAAAAGAATTCTCACAATCGAAAATAATTATGAGGATGGCACGGCTAGAACCAAGAATCTTGAAGAGAACGGAGCAAGATTAAAGAGAAACTCTTCTTCGGTCTTCAAAATCCGAGAATGACGACGAGAAACACCACCATGAATTATTGAGGCACTCCGAATGAAAAATTAGAAAGGTTGAACCAACAATGAAAATAATTTGAAAGATCTTGGAGAAAGACATTTGACTGATGATAACTCATCCTTACATCAAACTTTGCAATGAATTTGGGAATAGCTCTTGAAAAAATAGAAGAGTCGTAAGATCCTCGAAAAGACCTCGTGGGTTAGGCCCACTCAAAAGAACCACCGCTGAACAATTGTTTGAAATAGATATTGCACCGTAGAATTAAATGGCTTGAATGAAATAGCATCCTCGAAAGAACTTGAGTGAATTGAGAATGGAAACTAGAATCTTCCGAGATATCTTCAACATTCCTAACAATTGAATGGCGAGAAGTGGATGATTAAGAGATGCACCGACATGAGAAAGCATTTGAAACGATGAAAAGAATACGAACAACACCGAAAACTTGACTTAAATCCACCGGAGAAGAAAATTAGAATGGAACAATGATAAGGTTAAAGCTTCCTTAGCGCCTTCATGAGAAATCACCGGATAAAACATTAAAGGAAAAGAATGGAGAAACTTCACATCCATACAATGGGTATTTGGTTAAGAAATCTGAGTCCTTGAAGAAAAGGGTGGAGGGCGGAAAACAAAACAACTTGGGTCGGATGAAACGAACACCGCTGAGAAAAAGCTTAGAATTGATCTTGTAATGTTGGAATGATCGGATCCACTTGAAGAGAAGCACGCCGTTGAGAAAAGAATTTACATGACAAGCTCAAGGTTCAAGAAGGATTAGTATTCACATAGCAATATGAGAACACCATTTAGAATAAGGTATGGAATCAACACTTGGCATTGAAGCAACTCAATACCACAAAACAAAAACAAAGGATTGGCTTCAAGAATAAGCCGAACAAACACATGATAGAGATTTCACCAAAGTGTTGGTGGTGGGCCCACACGGACACGACGATAGCGGACGCCACGAATGACTAACAAGACGCCCCAATCAGCATAGCCAAGGATTCTTTAAGACGCCTCACGACCATCAGAATCGACCGTGAATGGGCGGACCACTAGACGCTGAACCCCAATCTCAAATCATACATCCGCCGGAAAGAATATCCCGTAAGCTACTAGAATTCCCACCTATAAACTCCCAAACTTTCTGGTTATGCAATCTGGTGTTGGGGATACAGGGACACAAAATATATCACCCAAACTAACAATACCTAGATCCAATTGTATCCATCCACAACACATAACCAAGAAATCCTCGAAATCGTGGTACTCGACCTTCAAAAACATCCGTTATACAAGTCATGGCAATATCTCCCGACTCGCCACAAAGATCGGGCTATCGTGGTTATCTCACCAACAACTCGCACAAAAGAGATTTCGATGTCGGCAAAACTCGTATTCCAGAATCGCAACGATAAAATTGTGACGACAACACCTCGGAGCTCAACTCCCCGGACACCGCCACAACCCCTAAATGTCGAGGCACCAAGAACAATGTTCTCGCCACAAAACCATCGAACGATTCCAAGATACCCACGTGATCCTAAAAAAATTTTAGTGAAATTTGAGGAGAGGAAAGACAAAACTCTACGCCAGATACCTCACCAGAGCGACGAAGGACCGAGGAGTAAAAGAATCCTACTCCCGATATATATAATCCTAAGACTCAAAACATTTTCCGCTCTAGACTCAACAACGCCAAGAACAATCAAGTAGGGGGCTCCTAAGTCGGGAAGGCTCGATTACCAACTTGAACGCCTCGACAAGCGGCTATATCTCCCACGGTCGGCACGACTTAGAGGCATAACCGCATTGAAAGCAATGTCGCAAGTGAGGTAATCTTCACACAACCCATGTAATACATAAGGGAAAGAGATACATAGTTGGCTTACAATCGCCACTTCACACAATACATGAGTAAAACATTACATCAAACAGATACAATCAAGGTCCGACTACGGAACCAAAATAAAAGAAGACTACCCCAAATGCTACACAGATCCCCGATCGTCCCAACTGGCTCCACTACCGATCAATCAAACGAAACAACACAAAGAACAAGATCTTCATCGAGCTCCTCCTTGAGCTCAGTGCATCACCCGCACGGTTTCATCGGCACCGCAACCTGGTTTTGAAGTATCTGTGAGTCACGGGACTCAGCAATCTCACACCCGAGATCAAGACTATTTAAGCTTAAAGGTAGGGCAAGGTAGTGAGGTGGAGCTGCAGCAAGCGACTAGCATATATGGTGGCTAACATACGCAAAAGAGAGCGAGAAGAGAAGGCAAAAGCACGGTCGAACAACTATGATCAAGAAGTGATCCTAAACACCTACTTACGCCGACATAACCTTAAACCGTGTTCTCTCTCGATCAACCCCAAAAGAGACACTCACGGTTACGCACACGGTTGGTGTACTTTAATTAAGATCAACTTCGGTTTTCTACAACCGACATTAACAAATTCCCATCTGCCACATAACCGCGGGCACGGCTTTCGAAAGTTCAAACCCCGCAGGGTGTCCCAACTTAGCCCATGATAAGCTCGCGATCAACGGGATATTCCTTCTCCCGGAAGACCCGATCAGTCTCGAATCCTGCCACAAGACATTTCGACAGAATAAAACAAGACCAGCAAAGCCACCGATGTGCCGACAACCCGAGGAGTCGACGTACGACTCGCTCTCGTGGCAACATCGGATGAGACTAGCTACGAGTAAAACCAACCCCGAGTTGCCTCAAGGTGGCCCCGCAGTAGCCCGGGCCGACCAACACTGAAGGAGCACCGCCCGGGGCTAAATAAAGATGACCCTCGGCCCGAAACCCAAGGGAAAAAGGGCATAGGTGAGGCAAATGGTAAAACCAAAGTTGGGCCTTGCCGAAAAGTCTTATTCAAAGCGAACCGTCAAGGGGGTCCTATAAATCACCCGACCGCTAGGGACGCAATAATCCGGGAACATAACACCGATATGACGGAAACTAGGCGGCAAGAGTGGAACAAAACACCAGCATAAGGCCGAGCCTTCCACCCTTTACCAAGTATATAGATGCATTAATAATATAAGATATATTGTGATATCCTCAACAAGTAAACATGTTCCAACAAGGAACATCATCTCCATGCTCCAACGAGGAACAAACTTCATCTTCACCTGCAACTAACAACGCTATAAGAGGGGCTGAGCAAAGCGGTAACATAGCCAAACAACGGTTTGCTAGGAAAAGATGGTTAGAGGTTTGACATGACAATATGGGTGGCATGATATAGCAAGTGGTAGGCATCGAGCATAGGCATAGCAAAAGAGCGAGCAACTAGCAAGCAAAGATAGAAGTGATTTCGAGGGTATGGTCATCTTGCCTGAAATCCCGCAAGGAAGAAGAACGAATCCATGAAGAAGACAAACGGCGAGGTCGAATGAATCCTCACAACTCCGAACGAAACCGGCTAACGAGAGAAGCAAACCGAAAGAAGCAAACAACATAGTAAACAACCAACACATAAACATGGCATGATGCACAATCAAGTATGATGCATGTCCGTTTAAATAGCATGGCATGGCAATATGCACAAACAACACTACAAGTTAGTGGAGCTCAATATGCAACGGGTTGCATATTGACGAAACGCCACATCAATTATTTAGTTCTCTCCCGATTAGGTACTCAACAATATTAAATGTTGTTAAACATGGCAAGAGGGTGAAGCATAAGAAACTAACTATTTAGGCAAGTTTAAATGAGGCCGGAAATAAGAAACAACAATTCCGGAAAATCCTCATATGCGAATTATGGATTCGGAACAGATCTGACCTAAAGCATATTTTAGAGTTGTTAAACAGCAAAATAAAGTGGGCCATGTTAAACTAGGCATCTTTCCACCCCATTTACATATATAAATTATTTAAAACGGAGTTACGGTTATTTAGTTATGAAATAAATCATTTTAGCATGGCATTTAAGCAAATTAATGCAAACAACAATTTTAAACATTTAAATGTTGTTATCATGATGCGG
Source organism: Aegilops longissima (assembly GCA_021605205.1). Classification (NCBI taxonomy): domain Eukaryota; kingdom Viridiplantae; phylum Streptophyta; class Magnoliopsida; order Poales; family Poaceae; genus Aegilops; species Aegilops longissima. The sequence goes on along the minus strand of JAHIAM010002334.1, from coordinate 32,932 downwards.
ATGACATGTGCAAGTTTTATGCAATATTAAGAAAACGTTAACATGAGCATGATATGAAGCATTATGTCACCGTGGAAGAAAGGTGCCACGGCAACGAATCCAAAATGGTGCCACGGCAATATATCGGTTCCGATAACTCGATTGAGATATCGGTACAAAGGAAAGCGTGACGGAAGCGAAGTCATGCAAGACGGTGGGTGATCCCGATACCGGTTCCCACGGAACGGTGGCATGGCAAAAGAGGGGCATCGCAAGGATGATTCGATCACGGCGGTCGCCACGGGTTATACCTTCGAACGAGCAATCGGACGGGTCGAGTTGTCGAGGGAAGTAGTTGTACACGTCAGAGATGTTCGTGGTCACGGTAAGGAACTTGACGCCCACGAATTCTTCGGGTCGACGGTAGAGGTACTTGGCGGACCATGTAGTCGAATCCTGGCGATCCGGCGGGGCACTTGACGAAATCCACCTCGATGTAGTCGCACACGCTTTCGTCGTGGTACTTGGCATCACATCGTAGTCGAACCTGACGGTGCCACCGCCCTCGAGGGTAGTCGTGGTACTTGGGGTCTTCGAACTTGCCGGTCTCGGTTCTGCGATGAGAGATGTACTGTGCCAAAATAGTCTTCGTGTACTTGACGTTATACGCATGTGAGAGGTACTTGGCAGTCTCCTGAGACGTCGGGCGCCGTGGAAGAACTTGGGGTCGCAAGGGAGAGCCTCCTGCTCAAGGCGACGCGAGGAGGACAGGGCGGGCGGGCGATCTGGTGGCGGCGGCTCTCATGGGCGAGCATGGCGGGCGGGCGGCCTCCACGACGAGGAGGAGGGAGATGAGGCACACCGCGACGCTGGGCGCCATGGAGAAGCTCGAGCAGAGGCGCCAAGGAGAGGAAGAGGGCCAAGGCTGGGAAGAGATGGGGAAACGAGGGAAGGAGCGAGAGGAGGGAGATGGGGTCTGGGCGCCGCAGCCTCCTGGCGAGGCATGCAAAGTGGAGGACGAAGGGGGGGCCGAGAGATGCGGAGACCGCGGGCGTGGGAGAAGAGATGAGGGGATCGAGGGAAGGGTCTCCCGGGCGCTAGGGTTAGGAGAGACTGAGGGTGGGCCGGGCCAAGGCCGGCTGGGCCATGGGAGGCCGGGCTGGCTGGAAGAGAATGGCTGGGGTCGGGCTGGGCTCTCTTATCTATATATTTAGCAGAAAAATAAATAAAGAGAGACAAAAGAACGAGAGGGTTAGGGAAAGAATTTGACATGGGGATTATTTTCCTGCTCACAAGAATATGAGGGATTTAACAAAATGATCCAAGGATTTTTGGTGGAACTCCGAAAATGATGAAAATAATGGCAAGGCTTTGAGAACAACTCTGAGCAGTAAAAAGGCATGGATTTTATTATGCAAGTGTGTTAAGGTGAATTCCAAATAAATGGAATAATTTAAATAGCTCCATAACTATTAGGAGGATATGTTATAAAGAGAAAACACCATGTGAATTCCTCGATTTAAATGGATCAAAAATCCATACAATTTATTTAGAAGAGGTTTTAAAAAATATGATATGATGGCATGATGACATGATGCAATGCAAAAACAAAACAAACCACACGACAAAACTCGAAACCCTCGAAGGCAAATCAAGCTCCGGTCTTGGGGGCCACAGTGTTTATATTTAGATGCTGGTTTTCAGTAATCGTAAGGGGAAACCCTTCTTTGATTCAAAAAACTACTACCTCCATTCTTGTTTACTAGTCCCAATCATACTTTGGGTCAAAGTTTGTCCACGAATTTTACTTGTAAAATGTGAATGGAAAACGAGATTTTGTTATACCAAACAAAAAAGGATCGGAGGGAGTGATTGCTCGACACGGACGTGACCTCTCATAGCGCAGGCATTGAACTGGCGCGCCGCCAAGAGGGCCGCACTCGCTGCAGTTCCGGCTGAGCACGCCTCGCCGCTGGCAACCAGCTTAAGACTGCCCCGCCGCCTTCATTGAATCCACAAGCAGTGTCGATAACATGTCCTTCCGCGAGCCGGGCATTTTAGAACAGAAAACATGACTAAAATATAATTAATTTACGATGGTCTTGACTTATTGTGCTCGTGACCGTAGCAGGAACTAGTAGAGGTTTTTATTTATTTATAACTCTCCTCACATTTTTTTGGCTTTGAAGTGAATCATGGTTGTGGACATTATGTGTGAATGTGCGATATCTCGTGAACATGAGTTTGATGTGGAAGTTGAACTTGAATGTCGGGCTTATGCGTGAACTATACCATGTCCAATGCTTCGTGTGTTATTGTTTGAAAGTAATTGTTGTTATTACATGACCCAAAAAAACATTTTGTGCCACATCAAGAGATGCATAGACATCACAAATACCATGCCGACCGGATAAACATTTGAACCTAGCTATTATGAAGGAAATTTTGTATTGACAACGGTTTTAGATAGCAGGAGACGCCTAGCCTGCTCGCCTCGCTAGCTTATTTATGGCTTCTTCCATCTCTTCTTTGGCTTGGGTGAAGAGAGCATCTGATTGCTCTTTTCGCTTCTACAGAAATCAGCTACATTCTCAAGGGCTGATGCACGCTTTTCAGCCTTTACTAATGCCACGAGGACACGCACCAGTCGACGACTCCACCGGCTTGTGTGTAATCCAGCATCATCTGGGAATTTGCACCTTGTGTCTAATCCAGATCATTAGGAACTGCACCTTGTGTGTAATCCAGCCTCATTTTGGAAACATGATCTTGAGGTTGACCATACTTCCTCCTCGCAGAACTACATCCCGCATGAAGTTACTTTTTAGATCAATACTCGTGAGAAACCTAGATCCATTTAGTAGAAGCCAGATAAATGTAACTCGAGAAGTGAATTCAAAAGGAAAAGAAATATAAACGGACTACAAGGTGAGAACACCCACTTCCTACATCAAGTTAAAACGAAAGCATTTGGACGATTAAGACTCTTCTTATTACACATCAAATAACACCACGCTTAAGAGAAACAGTAAACTACAACATATACACATCAAGAACACGAGGCTAAACGAAAGTAATTGAAAGGGTGTTACTTACCAAAGCTCGCTTTACAGTGTTCGTGCAGCTCCTCTTTAACTTGCCACGCCCTTGAAGATGTCCCAATATCCCGTGGTTTGGTCTTAATTGCTCCTTTGCATGTTCACACACGTGGTTTTAAAATCTCAACATGGCAAGGAAAATACTACTAGTAATACTCGCATCTTGTGGGCAACATTAAAGCACTGCCCGCCATGTTAGAGCATCTCCAATGAAGCGAATGCGCGGCGCTTTAAAAAGCGCTATAAAGGTTGAGATCGAAAAGTACATACTAGAGAGTAGAGGATAGTTCTCAAAGATAGATAGATAAAGAAAGATAATTCAACTACTCCTCATCGTGACGACTCCTCCTCGGTGATGTCCTCCTCCGACGCCCGATCAGAGGCGGAACATACCGATCATCGCCGGATTCCTGTGGCGACGCTGCTCCTAGCCTCATGTTGAATTGAGCGTCCGCCACCCACGCTTGTCCTCGCGATAGGAGGTTCGCCCGCCCATCTCTTATCCTCTCCGCCTCCTTTGCGCCAGAGAACTCGTGACTCGCTGATGATGTCCTGCGGAAGTGTTGGCGCCACAGCGCAATGGCTACCTCGCCCATCTCGGCGATGCCGAGACGGTGCTCCCGCCCGTTGTCGCGACGATCCTCGCCGGTGCTAAGCCGCGCGCAGAGGCGCTGAAGCTCCCGCGCCGCCCCGCCGCATGTTGGGGAAGTTGAATGTTCTATGAGGCCACCGAAGCGCCACGCCACCGCTGCCAGACGCTGGGCGGCCTCGCTGGCGGTGTCGAATTGCCGAGGCCGAGGCACATCCCGCTGAACCGGATCTCGGCGAGAAGCCGCCGAGGCACGCGCGACGCCGCGGTATCCCTGTTTCGGCGACGCGGGCGGCATGGTGGCGCGGCGGAGGCGAGGCGAAAAAGAGCGGGAGAGAGCGTGGCGAGGCACAGAGCGTGGCAAGGCACAGAGCGTGGAGGGCGTTGATTTTATAAAGCGCTACGGACGCCACGCTAAAACTAGCGCACGGTCGCCGCTTTTTCCTCAAGGCGCAATCCTTTCCCGACGCCTCTGCTATATCTACTCACTTTCTACTGTTATATTTATTCTATATTTAATATTTAATATTTATCTCTACTTCCTTTACTGTCTACTTTTTTTTCTATACTTTTTTCTTGCAATATAGGCCGCCTGATTTATATCCGCGATAGGAAGGAAACAAATGGGAATTTTGCGTAAAGATACCCATACCCCTCTCCAGATTTGCAAATAAGGCCTTCCTCGCTCATCCTTTTCTCCCACAAGATAAACTACTCATACAAATGCATCTTGATGCATGCAACGATGGGCATCTTGCTAGTTCTAAAAACATTTCCATCATTTGCCACACTACAAGTTGCGATGAAAACCTACCCAAGCACAGCGATACAAGAGTGACGACAATTACCAAATGATATTATGTTGGACAATGGAGGCTATAACCAATTACTTTTACGAGAACAATAGCACCCAGGAAAATTGAAGGGTAGGTATGAACAAAATTGAACTGCACATGTACCGCTAAGTGATTCAATACACACATTACCAATCGAGGAGGAGAACGATGGTCGCGCCGGCCTCCGTGAGTCATGGTCGGCAACGGAGTCGCTTCATTGTCCACGACGGTGGTGCTTCAAGGCTACGCCGGCTTCCGGAAGCAGATCCGAGACCGTGGAAGATGATGCCTGAAGAGGCTCCGCTTCACGCATTTACGACAGTGGACCGCTCCCATGCGGCGACGAGGTCGCCGATGCGGCAGATGCGCTATGTGGACGAAAAGCGCCGATGTAAAGGGAGGAGCACGAAGGCTACGGTGCTGTGGAGAAGTCTATTTTGTGGTGGGATAGAAATGGGAGTATTCAGGTGTACTACTGGGTGTCGGGTGGGGTTGGCTGGGTAGGGTGAACCTGGGTTACGAAAACAGCCCCTACCAAGCGCCGTCCGTAGGGCCTGTTCAAGGCCACGATGGTAACTTCCCACCGCTCAATCAGGGTCACGGAGATTTTCCCACGACCTCAAAATTTTGTGACACCGACTCCCTGTGTGGCGGTTGAGTGATTCGCCAAGCAACTAGCGAGTAGTAGTAGTAAACTCTGCATATTAGGTTTGACCAAGTCAAACTTCCTAAAGTTTGACTAAGTTTATATAAAATATAAACATTTACCATAACAAATATGTATGATGTGGAAGTACATTCAATAATGAATCTAATGGTATTTATTTGTTATTGTATATGTTAATATTTTTGTTATAAGCTTTTGAGAGTTTACAAAACTTGACTTTGACCAATGCTAATACGCGGACTTAAATAAAAACAGAGGAGTACACATTTGTTTTCTTAGTTTGTAGTGAACTAATCATTTGTTGAAATTGTGAAATAAATATATTAGGCTATTGACTTCGAATGTAATGGTCTATACAATTCAATAGTTACAATCATTGTCGAATCCCAAGATGTATACAAGGTCTATTGTACTTCACAACATGCTCAAACTCACATAATCCCAAATAAATGAGAATCTAAATGCATTTCATAGTTATTACTTTGTAGGATGCAACAAAACAACCAAAACTCTACATCAGCCATTATAGAAGCAACATTTTGACATATCCCATTGTGTGTATGAAACATGCAGAGAGAGCTTTTGAAGATGGAGCAGATAGGGTGGGAAAGATTGTATGTATGTGGACGAGAGAGTAGGAGACAAGCCAAACGAGACAGAGAGAGAGAGAGAGAGGAAGAAGTTAGGTCTGTGAGAAAGATGGATACATGTATATACGTGAGATGCGTAGCATCCGGATTCTCAGATACGTGGAAGGAGAAGAGATAACATGTTTGATGAGAGAGCTGGAAAACATGGACTAGAGGGGAATGATCTCATGGGTTGAGGGATTGACAATTTTGTGCGGGGAGAGAGGGATTGGTAATTTTGTGCAAGAGAGAGAGAGAGGGTGGGGTAGGAGTCAGTCACCGTCATCCACATCACCCTGCTTCCAAATGACCCCAGATTCTCTAGCGCTGTGTGGTCGCTGCCTCGATCTGCTCGATGCCCTCTTTGAAGATTGAGGTGTTGTGCATGTTGGGGTGCAAAGAAGCACAAGCTTAGAGTGGTCGCCAGATAACCTTGGATGGGGATGAATTGTGTGCTCGGGGAGTGTGCGTGTTTGTTGTGTTGTGTGTGTGTGTGTGTGTGTGTGTGTGTGTGTGCAGAGCTGCAAGGCTGCATGTGTGTGTGTGTCGATATTGAGCGAAAAAACCTAAGGAGAGAAATGGGTATTCACGAAGAGATTGTGCGGGCCTTGAGGTGGGCAGGGCCGAGTGAGGGTGTCAAATGTGCTGCTGATGCATGTGTTGCATGCGATCGCAGGGACGGATGAATCGAGGGAGATGGTTGTTGTGTTACGGATGCTCTCTCTCTCTCTCTCTCTCTCTCTCTCTCTCTCTCTCTCACACACACACACACACACACACACAAGTAAACTAGAAGGCCGCTCTCTCATGTATACACAACGATCGACATCTGCCTATGTCTCACTCATGCATGATCATTTGCACATTCACACCTCTCTATGTCTCAGATCACACGCACACCGCCTCCACATTGCCCTTCCGCCACAACACACATATGGACACATACACACGCTTCTCTTAGTCACACACACAAAATAAGTATTAAAAAACTAGGCGCACCTAAAACGCCCAAATCCAAATAAACACAAACTGGAGCTAAATTCAAATATATGGAAATATTGCAGTGTCAAGAACTTTCCCAAGAAAAGAACTTGAGTAATATTCGAGGATTGTTTTCACACACACAAAAGGTTCGTGGATGTCCTTCGAGCGTGACACGGTGACGCACTGCTCGTCGATCACTGGCCGCATGTTCACGCGCTTTGCACAGGATTCTCGTGGTCGTGGCTGTGGTACTAACTTAAATTTTTTAATAAAAGCGCTGCCTAAGTCTAATGTTTACGGTACTAGTACGGTTTTTTTTTAAGTTTGACCAACCTTATATCTATATCTATACCTATTATTAAAGGGAGGTGATATTCTTAGTTTCGCCCCACTTTGTTTGGTCCCGCTCAATTAATTTCACGACGCTATTTGGTTTCACATTTGCCACCCATTTTGGCCCAACGGAGGAAGCCATCTCGACGACGCACGATGGCTCACGTCCGGAGAACTGCCAAAAAATAAATGAGCCGATGGCAGGGTTCAACCTCATAACCCGCCAACCAGCCACGCACAGTTTGTCCAACTAACCCATCTAAAGATATGGGAGGATGTTTTTCTCCCGCTGCAACGCACGGGCCTTTTTGCTAGTAAAACTAAAGTAAGATCCCATACGCCGACTCATCAATATGCCGCCATCGCGCATGCCGGGCGCCCGCCTGCCCGCCAACAATTTCGCTTATCACCGCCGCGGTCGCCGCCATCCCCGTGCTATGAAGCCAAGGCTCGCCACCACGTTGTTCCGCAGTCCTCCTCGCCATGCCGCCAAGGCAAGCACGCGAAAGCAGCTGGTGGAGCCGCCTATGCATGCAGCGCATAAAGAGGAGGACGAGCGCTGCTCCAACACACCAGCGAGGAGGAACTAGCGTGCATTGTCGCCTCGCCGCCGGAGGAGGCGCGATGGTGGCTGTCGCGCGAAGCCGTCACACAAGGCCAAGCCCGCAAACCGGTGCGGACGCGAATCTACCTTCGAGACCTTGAATGCCACGTGGATCCCGCAATCAAGGACCAATTTGGGTCACCGACTCATGTGAGCCGCTTGATGCAACATGGATGGCTAGAAGGGCTTCTTCCACCTCTTCGCCGTTTACTTCCTTCGCCCCGCCGAACTTCTTTCACAAATCGATCGACCCAAATTATACTACTAGTATGAACGATTAAGTACAAGAGGAACACGAAGATATGAGCAGTAGTACCAACTGCAAGAAGAACAGTAGTAAGACATAGTACTAGTACTACTCACGACTAAAGAGTTCAAATAACGAGAAATAACATAAACATAGTTTTGTTGGGGCCTCAAGACAACACACCCTTGAAAATAAACTAAGCAACTAGTCCGCTTGACATCGCAGCGTAACCAGCATGAGCGACGACATCGCCACCTACTCGAGTCCGAGTCCACGCCCCTCGACTTCGCCCTCGCCCCTCTTCCTCTTCCTCTTCGCCGACGCTTTTTTCTTGAACCGACACCGGGCTCGCTTCTTCATCCAACCCATGTAGATATTTAAACAAAGGTAGGCATCCATTGCTGCGCATGTGATGTGATCTTCATCTAATGTCTTGACTCCCATGCATGATGAAACTCGTGATGAGGTTTCTTTAGTTTAGCGCATTTAAGGATCAATCATGGCTGCTGCCGTGGTCAGCATTGAAGGTTGAGAGGAGGACACCAGCTTGCCTTCCGAGATCAAAGGGCTGGCCTACAACGAGACCTATCCGACGCAGACATCTCTCGCTGCTCTTAAAGCCTACAAGAACGAATTTCACTCTTTTGTCCTTGAGGAAGTTCTAAAATCCTGGCACCCAACGCCGGCATGGCATATGTGGTAGACCAAGCAAACCTTATGTACGCAAACCTGGATCACGGCGGCTTCTTCCTCTCTTCGCCCTTAGATCCTTCTCTCGCCCCAGACTGTGGTGTACTCAACATCTAGCCCAATGACCCACTCATCCGCTGAACTGCTGAACATGCGAGGAAGCGAGCAAGCCATGCTTTCACCGCCACGGATCCACGGTGGAGATGACGATGAACTGATCGCCGTGATCCACAAAAGCCACTATGGAGATTTGGGAGGCCATGGATTTTGGAGGAGGGTTAGAGAAGTTGAACTGTTGTACCTCGCAAAAACCGGGAGCAAACTAATGTGAAAGGACGGACGACCGGGAGCGAACTGTTGTGAGGTAGAAGACGGGACGAGTAGGGCGTGCGAACGGCGGGGGTTGCTGGCTTGCCCGTGGATAAACGGCTGCAAGCCCCAAAGTGTTCTCGAGAACTATGCGGGACCCACTAGATGCCATGTCTACTAGACCCATATCGTAGGGCCCGACGGTATAGCTTCGCTGTTTCGCACGCCATGCCGACGCATGGATGTAACTTCACTTAATTCCGCCAACCTTCAAGGCCCCCCGCGACCTTCGCTTTCCTCGCTGGTCGCTACTTTGAGATCGCGACCGCTATAAATGAGCAATTTTTTGCCTACTCAGATGCATGATACTCCTCCGTCCTTTTTACTCCCACCAACCGCTTGCAAAGTGTTTGACCAAATATATACTTTTTTGAACACTACCTTATATTAATTAACCATCCACACCAAGACACTCATTCGACATAATATTCACCACACAGTATGCACGTTATTTACAAGAATACCATCTAATCTATTGTCAAAGCTATACTTAGCGATTAAGTGCCACCTTATTGGCCGAACGGCTAATCTTTGACAATTGAAGATTTTTGATCAGCTTCGAGATGCTCAACACTTTCATCTTCAGGTCACGATAGTAGACCTATCATAGTCCCCCGATGCAAGAGACGCTACCACAAAAGCGCAATCAGTCCTCTAAAATTACAGGATTATGAAGAGAAATACCTATGTAGAGACCGCAATGCAATCCCTAAGCTCCGTTCCTCCACGCTTTGACAGCATCAATGAAATCCTACCACCAAATTTATACTAAAAATATCAATATCTACAATACTGATTATAATGAGTATAAGAACTACGCTTTATAATGAGTGTAAAAATATTGATTTGACATTGTGAATGTTGATACTCCTCCGCCTAGGTGAGTAAGTCATCTTAGGCTATGCACCGTGACCAAGGAGGAGGGAAAACGAGAGACGTTGATGTTTATTTACTAATTAAATAGTATTGCATGCAATGAACTAACCATTGCATGTCATGTTTGATAGTCTCAGTCATTAAAAGCATGCACACCCTCATCTCTTATTGGTTGATATGTCAAGAAACAAGAAACGAGGTAGAAGTTAATGCACCGCGCCTATGTGTTTTGGGATTATTTGGTTTTCAGAAGATGAATTACACACATATTAGAGTACCACTACCTCCCTTCTAGTTTAAAGGGCTCGACTCAAAATTTCACCTACTCTAGCAAGATAGTAGAGGCGGTGGAATAGTTTTTGAAGTCTGCAAAAGTACTCAACTAATGCTGTTGTTCTTCACAAAAAAGTGTTTACCAATGCATGCATGAACACTAGTTACTCTAACCCCCTCTCTTCTTTTATTCTTTGCCACATCAAGATGTTTGCTATTCCCGTGCATGATACCAGCTAAGATACCACCATTATGGCCAGCCTTAATCATCGCATGCAATAATTTAGTGCACCTTGAAATATGAACATGTGTGGGCGTTTATGTTTTTAATGACTTGAGACTATACCTAGCCCGCATGCAAGATGAATTATTATGCACCGCTACTCCATACCGCAGGAAGCCCGCTCGCCTCCAAATCTTTTCCTCTCCATGTGTGTAAACAATATGTCCGCCAAACTCTCCTTCTCCTCCGCGGTCCCACCACTCCACCCCGTGAAAAAATCTGCATGCATGACCCTCCTCCCCCACGCCGTCTAATCTGTTGTGACCAGCAATATTTCCACCCCTTCGCCCCCCGTAATTTACTCCAACAAATATGCCCACGTAGCTTTTACTTAACTTCAGTGCATTGGGTCACCGACATACGGGCCCAGCAGTGTAATCGCTCACATGTCGCTGACGAATCGCACCTCGCAGCTAAGTCAGCGCAGCTCAGTCCATATCTTACGAGGTGTGCCATTGCTCGCTATAAATACCGCGCCCCACGAAATCGCTATCTCCTCCCCTCATGTTCACGCTCATCGCTATCTCCTCCCTCCTCTCACGCCGACCACCATGGCATCGCCTCCCAAGCCCTAGGAGCCCTTGCTGCACCGCGCGACGGTCACGCGTCACCGCTCCGCTCGCCGCCACTAGTCAAGGAGGACGCTGCCGTGTTCCGCCTCGCCGCCACGCGACGCTGCCGCCGCTCGCTCGCCGCCACTAGTCGAGGAGGACGCGCCGGCGCTCCGCCTCGCCACGACGCGACGCTGCCGCTGCCTGCTCTCACCGCCACTAGTCGAGGAGGATGCGCCGTGTTCGCGCCTCGCCGCGGACGTGTCGAGGTGGACGCGCCTGCTCCTTTAATCTCCCCAAAGACGCACGCCGGAGGACGCGGCTGCCTCGCTACGAGGAGAACGCCGCACCGCACGCCGAGCCCCCAGCCTTGAGGAGCTTTGGCAAGAATGGATGTCGCCTGTGGAGGCTTTGCTTCCAGCAGAGCGCCAAAATAGAGGCGGAGAAGAAGGCCGGAAGAGAAGCGCACAGCAACACGCTTTATGGGAGATCTATGTCTCGTCCGAGAGAGTCAAGCAATTGGTTCTTTGGCGTATAGGCTCGTGGCGAGGGCCGTGAGGGTGGCAGAGGACGCCTGCGCCGATGCCCTCGAGTGCGCCGGGCCCAAGCGCCATCTACGCTTGGCGGTACGTGGACCGGTGCACGCTCCAGCCAGAGGAGTACTGCTGGCGCCGGATCACCACACCGTGAGATCGCTGCCGCCTCGCCAAGAAGCCGCCAATCAGCACATCATGAGTTGCAATGCCGAGGAAGAGGCGCTTGTGTTTGCAGCGCTGGGAAACGGCCGCACCAGGCACTTCGTATGCGGCCGCAAGCGCCTCATGAGCGCCGTGGCTTTTAGGAGGAGTATAATTTTGTTTCGTAAGGCTTATCTCATTAGTTTTGGAACGAAATGATAGATCCCAACATTCAGGAATTTTAGCGCCCTTAATTAAGTATGTAAAAGGGAAAGTTTGGAAACGTTGTGTATTATTACGCATTTTGCAAGTACGCACATAGCACAAACTTTACTATACACTATCGGACTACACGCCTCTCTCGATATATGCTTGCAGATTTTTCTACTCCCTCCGCCCAGGTCAATAAGTCATCTTTGGTTGTGCACGTGACCAAGAAGGAGGGAAGATTTGTACACCTAGACGGAGGGAGTACTACTATTACTTATGTACGCGCAAATGCACGCTTTAATATTACGACGCGTTTTTGTAAAAGTAGAAAATAGCACTAGTCAAGCTTGTGAAACGACTCAACGTGAGTACTACTACTAGTAGGAGTACCAGGGCCGCTTCTTTTAGGCTTCTAGATTAGTAATCCCATAACTACTACCTCGTCCCTGGTTTGTTGGTCCCCATTGTAACTGTGTCAAATTTCTGATCATAAATTTAACTAATGAAATGTTAGTGCATGTCACATGCACTACTCCATCCGTCTAGGTGAGTAAGTCATCTTAGGCTGTGCACCGTGACCAAGGAGGAGGAGAAAACGAGAAACGTTAATGTTTATTTTCTAATTAATAGTATTTCATGCAATGAACTAACCAATGCATGTCGTGTTTGATATCTCAAGTCATTAAAAGCTTGCACACTCTTTATCTCTTATTGGTTGATATGTCAAGAAACAAGAAACGAGGTAGAAGTTAATGCACCGCGCCTAAGTGTTTTGGGATTATTTGGTTTTCGAAGATGACTTACACACCTAGATGCACCGCGCCTAAGTGTTTTGAGTAACATTTTATCGCTAAATCTTTGGTCAAAATTTAGCACAAATTACAATGGCGAGGAATAAACCAGACGGAGTAGTTGTTTAGAAGCCCAAATAAATGAGTGAGGCGCCTTATTGTTACTTCCACCGTGACTAGTCTTGTGGGAAAAGCTGGGAAGCCGCCAAAAGAACTGGCCCTAGGAGTAGTAGCTAGGATCGAGTGTGGAGATGAACCGAGAAAGTAAATGCAGAGAGATGAAATGCAAAAAGACGGAGGGATGTGATGGTTGCTTTGTCCGCTTATTTTACTGTGCCACTTATTAGTGGGAGTGGTTGGGTTTTGTGATATGATGGCTTTATCGCCAAGCCCACTAGTGAGAGGTGAGACTTCATTCAGCGCCGCCTCTACGCTTGTACTACATCGGTCGTGGTTTATTAGTCCTCCATTGAATTTGATCAAGATTTAATCGACAAAATGTTAGTGCATGTCAACAAAAACTATATCGTTGGATTCAGATTTGAACATAGTTTTGAATGATATAATTTTAGGTGACATGCATCAGATTTATCGTACTATATAGAATGTTAGTTCAATTTTTGGTCGTATTAATCTATAGTAGTAAGGTGCCCGTATGCTGCAATCAAGAGTGAAATGCATTGATCGGGAGTTGTTTATTTTGACAAAGGATGTGGGTCATCTCATGTGTAACGGTATCGATAGGTTTCTTCGATATTATCTCATCTCTAGAGCTCACAAACATCCCGTGAAATAGATAAAAGGTATCTTTTGCAAACAAAAGTGTTCAACTGCTCAACCTGCATCCAAAAATTGTGAAGAAATAACACTTATTGTGCTTTGGAAGAAATGATCTTTAAGAATCAGTTTTTGAGTATCGATTGTTATACATGTTGGCTACAGATGACATGGCACTTTCTTATAGTCAACAATTGGCTATACTATTAAGTAATATTAACCATGCCCTTATACACCTAGATGGAGGGATTAAATCAGGGTTACTTGCAAGGGGGCAGAGGAGATGTAAGAAATGGTTCATCGTAAGTCTTTCACCGGTACTGTAGTAAAAATTCATACATGGAAGATTCTAGACTAAACCATAAACGGATACACTTTTATTCATGCGCGATACTCCAATAGAGCAAGATCCTGCATGGAAGTCTCCACATGCTTAGACACCGGATTACATTGAGCGAAGACTAATGATCAACATTTAACTTGATAATGCGTATTTTTTTAGAAGAACAGGGAGGCTCCTCCCCGGTTCCATTATCAAATCAAACCCAAAGTGTCTTACATCAGCTCACTGAGATGAGCAGTTTAAAGGAAGGACTGCGGCGAAAGCCACTCAAGTTTAACGAAAAGCTTACAGAATCAAAAGCGCAAAGACACGGGCCATAAGCGCCCACACACACACACTACATGTTTTCTAAGTGCATTTGATAATGCGATGTCCAGTGAACCTCCTTGAGTCCACGCACCGAGTCGGCGGTAAAGGATAGAACGGATGCCATGGGTTTTCCAAGTCCACATTGGTGGATAGTCCCAGCCTCGAGTCCAAGTCTGTCCGATGAGGCCGGTTTCTCCGCCACGCCGACCCGGAGGGGTAGTAACATTGACCACGCACCCGCACATCTGCCTCGTCGTTGTCAGCGCGTAGCGGCGACGCCTTGACGACGCTACAAAGACGGGCGGCGGCTCGCTGGCCTCGCCGGTGCCCACGATCAAGAGGAAGACGCCGCCGCCCTCCTCCGAGACTAGCAGCGGCGGTGATCCTCCAAATGACTCCGCATGGTGAACCGTAGCACGGTCGATTTGATGTTCTTCGCCAAGGGCCAGAATGACAGCTGCACGCATCCGTGAGGTGATGCACCATGTCCGCCGGCGAGCCACAAAACAGCATCGGCACTCATAGCAAAGGGACGGCGGGCCTTGGAGGCATCGACCAGGCCGCCCATGAAACGGAGTGGCTGGGGACGCGCCAGCTTTAATATGTGAGCAAGTTACTACGAGATATAATCCAATAAGCACAAAATAAATCATGACGGCTATAACAGAGATGAAACTAATCAAGTGGACTAGCATAGTAGTAGGATACGAGTAGAAACATGAATTCTACCACGATTTCAACAGAAGGACAGAAACACATACGGTGCAACGGGAGCAGCACTGCTATGGAGGTTGTCACCCATGTCGTTGAGGAAGAGGTTGCCGAGGTCGGGAAGAAGTCGCTGCCGGTGAAGTCGGGCTGCCAGCCAGTCGCGAGAGTGCGCCTCCCAGATTTCAACAAATACCACGAATGGAGCGCAGGAGGGAGTGGCTGAGGGACGCTATGGCCGAATGGAGCGCAGGAGTAGCACACGGGCAAGAGATGGTGTCCTTACTAGTACTCCCTAGTCTCTATCTATCTATATCTATATATATCTACTCTTATAGAAAACTGAGTTGGTGATGATGGTATGCCTGCCATCTTGTAATATAGACCGTCCGATCTATATCCTCGATGATAGAAAGCCAACTATGACAATTTTACAAAAGATACCCGCACCTCTCTCCACGCTTACAGATAAGGCCTTGCCTCGCTCATCCTTATCTCCCACAACCTCGTGCTCCTCCCTATGTCTCTATCTCTACTACTTTTTATAACAAATCGAATAGTGATGCGCCGTCTGCTGCACACCCGGCTGAACACGCCTCGCTTCCATCATCACCAACTGAAGTCTTTTATAGGAGTAGGAGTAGAGAAAACCGAGTTGGTGATGATGGTGTGTGCTGCAATGCACGGGCATCTTGCTATTTTTTTGTATATAAGTCCAAACACCACGTGAGACACGGTCTTTGAGCACGGTTCGTAGTCGCTCCACGCCGGGCATTGAAGTTTGTAACTATTTTAGATTAGAATATACTACTCCTCCGGCTAGTAGTAGAGCAGAGTCCTACTTACTACTCTACTCTAGCAAGCTAGGGCATAGTAATCGTAGTAGGTACCGAGGGATTACCAGATCGTGATCACTCAAGCAAGTTGTCCGCATCGATATGACCCCACGCTGCTGGTATGTGTCTCGAAGTCAAGCGGCGTGTTGTAGTCATCATCACCGTCCACTTCCCGCAGCACATATTCGCTTCTCCATCTTTGTCCGCACATAATCTCGCCCAAGCTTCCATCCCCGCTAAGGCGCCCTCCTCATCCAAAACCAAGCACTAACAATGGAAGAACCGAGCAGTGTCCGCCGAAGAGTGGCTGGAATTCGCCCCACAGAGGTAATCAAGCTCATTGTTTCGTGTGGACAATCTCAGACCATGCCGCCGCCGCGGATCGCCGGGCTGTACCGCTTACTCAAAGCCCTCGTGTCGGAGCTTTTGCCAGCTCCTTGCTTGCCGATGCCGCCGATCTTCGTAAACGGCGGTCACACCGCATAACGATCGTAGGGTGGCGAGCATCAACCCCTTCACCGCGATCCGATCAACGCCAAGATCGATACATTAACGGTATGTACCGGTCGGCATGAACACGCCTTGATGGTGCTCGCTGACGGTCGCTGCAGCTGGATGCTCGTGGAGGTCTACACCGACGATTGATCCCCTTCCTTCGATTAACATTGCACCGCTTTGGCACCGCGCCCGTAATACTCGGAATCTTACAAGAGCCAACATGATACCAAGTTTGATTTGCTCAAGGTTGTAATCTGCCAAGTGCCCACAAGATCCGTGGAATTATAAAGATTTCAGGCTAATTGCATTCTTCAACCGCGGTCTCGCCTTATCCGATAGGTCACTACGGTAAGTGGATAAATCTGCATGTCCATCGCAGGATCATACATCCTCCATGGTTCTCTCGATGCCATTGAACACAAGGGCTTCATTTACGCGCCGAATTCTTCTATGGATGGACGATTGTTGGCCTACTCCACCATCGCTACAAACGGTTGTTACAAAGAAGATGTTACTTTCCTATGATATCATGATGGCTTGCTTATATTATCGTCAACATTTACTCAAAAATATTCATGCTCATAACATGCTGTTCTTAAGATTGACTAAATCAAGAGCCCTTTTTATTTGACTCAACTTGATATGATGTTGTAGGTCGCCGGTGTCCCTACCCTTCCTAATCCCGTAACCTTTCAAAGAAAAGCGGCATGGCAGCTTGCAGGTGGTTCCCGCTCGATCGACGACGGTGAAAGATTGATGATCATTCGCACGCATCGGACGTGTTGTTTCGCTGGAATACAATCACGCCACCGCTGTGTCTTTGAGCAGATCCCAGCTTCTCGGGCCTTCAGGAATTTTTGACTTGAGGCTGGTAAGTAGCCTTGGTACACGCCTCCTGCTTGTCGGACTGAATTATTCGATTAACCAGAGATAACCGACGGCAAGGATCATGATGGCAGCGCGGTTTCGTTTCATCGGCAAAACTGTGTACACAAAGATACCATGCGCGCTCGCATGCACCATACCCTCGATATGTGCCGCCACGCCCGCAGCCCAAAGTAGGAGAGAGGGTCACAAGTATCGATTTCTTCACCGCTGGCCGGAGTTTCCGCCAGCACCCATCCGTTCAAGCCGCCACCAATCTCCACAGCTTAATAAATAGTAACGCCTAACCGAGCCGCTTAATTAGATGCGCATACTTGGTGTAGTAGGATCTTTATTTAGTTTGATGCATACACTTGTTCTTTTTGGCAGCCCTTTGTAATGATGGCTGATGTTTGGTTTGGAAGAGAGAGCTGCATCTTCACTCTTCCGCCTGCTTATCGCTTCGCTGCACCCCAGCCCTGGTTGTCTGCCGCTGCTGTTTTCAATGTACAATCAGTAGTATATTTCATCTATTGGTTGAATAAATGTGTTGTTTTGAAGTCGCTGCACGGTTCGATCCTTTAGTGCCCTGCATCTGCACGTAGCTCATACTATTTTTCGTATGGAACACATTTTCCACTTGTTGATAAAATGCAGCCCATCGATGAAGGCCCAATAGAGAAGCCCATAATTAATCGGAAGGGAGGCTCACATGAATCCGCCTGTACATGCTCATGGTCCCTAAACATAAATAAGTAAATAAATAAATAAAGCTAAATGCTCATGCACCAGCTTCTTTGGGAAAATAGGTAGCCTAGTATTTCTTTTTGAAGAATACCCAAGCTAGGCCTATTTGTTTTCTCCGATTATCGGGCTGCAAATCTTTCAAGACGAGGAGGGATGCATTCCGCCCCGCCAAAGAGTATGGTCAATGTCTGTTAAAAGTAATATCAAAGGGGTTGAAAATTCCAAAAATTTATAGCAAATGGGATATTAGTTTTTTGAATTTTGTTCTTCATTGATATCTTATACGATTTCATTGGATTTAACAAGACATAGTACTTATTTATTTTTAAATTTGTCTTAGTATGGCTATTAATTTTGGATTAAGAATGTTTCGCTCCTCAAAGAAAAAATTGCGAATTTTCAAAATTTACCACATATTTAGTTAATTTTTGACCTCGGTATCGACCGTAAAATGGCCGCAATTCTAAAATGGAAAACGGGCTGCAATAAATTCCATATGAATTATAAAATGAGTAAAAATATAAAATAATAGCAAATGGGCTGTACACGCCACGATTTCGAGGTCGACTTGTTTACGCAAGGCTTTGTCATGAACACACGATTCTAGCAGCAAAGGATCGTTGATGTCCATCCAACGCCGACGGTTTCTTCAATCTCTCGATCTTCCCGCCCACCGCTTAAACTAGCACCGCGGACTGCTCGCCCTCCTCTTGTGGCCAGGATACCGCTGCAGCTTCCCCGGTCCACCTTACTCCTCCGCTGGCCTCGGCCGCACGCAATCAACTCGCCTCCTTATTACGCTAAAAAATGATTCCTCCCATCGACATCCGGGCGACCGTTGGGAGGCTGACCAGGCCTACTACGCTGACGCTGCACGCAGGGCTTTTCAAATTAGTCAACAAACGATTCTAGCAGCAATAACTGCTGATTTGAATCGAATGTCCTGCCGCTTCTTCAACCGCTGCTCTTCTTGCACCACCGCCCAAACCAGCGCCGGGAGACCGCCGCTTCGCCTCCAAAGGGTCGGTTGTGTCGCCGCTGAGGCCTCATCGCCTCTACTACTCCCACCGCTAGCTGTGCCCTACGGCGACGGCAGCCTCACACCGCAGCTCAACCAAGGAACCTCAGATTTCTACGTAGGGCATCCACCGCTGTTTTCCCTGCTCCGCCGTCCCCTTTCTAGGCTCGCCGCCCACCGCTTTGGTGCTCTCGGCGCAAGCGTGGTCAATGTGGTCAACGACATTCCATCGGAAGAGTATCAGACGTGGAGAGGCCGACACCGGGTCCATGGCCACAGCCCAGTTTTTTGTGATTTGCCAAGTAAGTCGCTTTGTCGTGCCTGCTATGCCAAATCTTTCAAGACGAGGAGAGCTTTCATTCTGGCTGGCCGAGAAAATGGCCCATCAAGAATGAGAAATGGGTTGTACATTTTAAAACACATCAAACCGCAATTAGTTTCAAATATATTTTTTCATTTCAAGATTTTAAATTACATAAATTTTATGCGTGGAGAATTTGTTGGATTTTATATTGATATACATTTATTTTAAAATCAGTTTGAATGTGAGTCGAAATTTCGATTAAAAACAGTTCGACCGACCAAATAAGCAAAATTTCAGATAATTTTTAACCGTGGCTACATTATGGGCTGTAATGCTAACAAAAAGAATATGGGCTCCAAAAAACCTTAAGAATTAGCAAACGGGTTGTAAATTATTAGAAATAATGGCAGATGGGCTATATGCTGTTTTCCATGATTTGAGGCTTTCCTAAAAAGGTTGACGACAAGCAAGGATCGTGGATGTCCATCCAACGGCCGCCGGCTTCTTCAATCTCTCGCTTCTTCCGCTTCAAATGCCAAACAAGCGCCGCGGACTGCTCGCTTCCTCCTCCCCTCGTCGGGTCAGGTTGTCGCTAAGCAGCCTCACCGCCCACCAGATTCCCATCGCTGGCCTAGCCATCCTCTACTCACTCACACCTGCTATTATTCTCCGGCGAAGGCAGACGAACCAAGAAACCTCGACAGCTTGTATTCTCCGCGGGGAAACAACCGCCGAAGTCTTCCTCGCCCCGTGTTGTTCCTTCCTAGGCCTCGCCGCCGCCCACCGCCTCGGTGTTTCTCGGCGCTGCCAGGTCAACGTGGTCAACGATCGACATGCATCTGGCGGATCAGACGTGGAGAGGCCGATAACCGGGTCCACGATCGCACGCAAGGAAATGCCTCCTTATTACACGCAAAATAATGATTCCTCCACCGACATCGGGACCCATCGAAGGGCCTCAGATTTCGCGAAAAATGTTACCGCCACGACACTCGGACCCATCACCTATATCTTCACACGCAAGGAAGTGCCTTATGATTACGCACAAAAAATGAATACTCCCCCGTTAGCCGGGACCCAAAGATAGTGGCAGGCTGACTTAGGGCCTACTAAGTTGACGGGACGGAGGGCTTTGTCAACTTAGTCAATATGCATGATTCTAGGTCCAAGGACTGCATAATGTCCATCCAACGCCATAGTGCTTCTTCAACCTCTAGTCTTCTTGCTCCACCGCCAAACCAGCGCCGGTCGTGTTTTGTTGCTCCTCGCCCCCGCGGGTCGGGTCATGAGCGCGCAGAGGCCTCACCGCCTCTACTACTCCCACCGCTGGCCGTGCCATCCTCTACTCACCCACACCCTCGTTATTCTCAAGGGCGACGGCAGCCACACACCGCAGAAGGAACCGCTGAACCTCGATCTTTCACGCATGGGCATCCATCGCCGCTGTTTTCCCGGCCCGCCGCCCCTTTCTAGGCCTCGCCGCCGCCCACCGCCTCGGTGCTTTTGGCGCGGCGTGGTCAACGTGGTCAAGGAACGATTTCCATCGGACGTGGATCGTGACGTGAGAGGCCGATACCGGGTCCACGGCCGCAGCAAGGAAGTGCCTCCTTATTACGCCGCAAAATAATTATTCCTCCACCGACAACGGGACCCACCGGACGGGCCACCATATTTCACGAAAAACATTTCTCGACTGCTGGGACCCACCACCACACCTTCGCACGCAAGGAAGTGCGCCCGCAAAAAAAAAAAAATTCGCCGATCGCCGTGACCCACCAGCTACATCTTCGCACGCGAGGAAGTACGTCCGCAAAAACAAAACGATTCGCCTTCGACCGCCGGGACCCACCAGCTACATCTTTGAAGGCAAGGAAGTGCTCGATACCGGGACCCATCTGGTCAAGCGCATATAGCGTTGTCATTCCGGCCGTGAACATGTACGATATATATGCTGGTGGATGTAGAGGCGCCGCACGCAGTCGTAGTAGAAGCGCCGCACGTAGCATGTACACGCACGCACAGCGCGTAGGGTGCGAAAGAAAATACGCCACATACGCATATACAGCAGGGTCTCAACGCCACTCGCGCATACGCATATGGCTGGGTCGAACGGAGAAACAGCGCAATCGCTATGTTCATGGGGAGGCAACGAATGCGCCGTGTTCATCGGGAGGCAACGGAACGCGGGAGCCAACCGCTGGGTCGGAATGGAATGCGTGGTCGTGTTCATCGGGAGGGCTTGGACGAACAAGCGATGGAAACGAGGATCGGCGCATCGCATAACGGAGGAAACGGCCTTGTGTTCGACCGCCACGTCAAACGGGATCCTGTTCATCGGGAGGGGTCCGCGCATCACAAAACGGAGGAAATGCACCTCCTACGGTCAAACGGGGTCCCGTTGATCGAGAGGGTGTGGCGCATCGCAAAACGTGGGAAACAGACCTCCTACGGTCGAAATGGGGTCCCGCTGATCGAGGGGTGTGGCGCATCGCAAAACGGACGGCATACTGCACTGTGTTGGAGCGCCACGGCCAAACGGGGTCCCGTTCATTGGGAGGTGTGGCGATCGCAAAACGGACTCCACGGATACCGCTCATCTCCACCTTTGACCTCCTCCAGCCTCCACGGGCTACCGCCGACCTCCTCCAGCCTCCACGGCTCCTCGCTCATCCAGCTCCACCACGCCGCTACTCCACCGCCATCGCTCAGCCATCCCTCCACAGCACCCTCCACCGCTTCACTGCTCATCCAACCTCCACACCACGGGTCTTGTTCAACCACCCTCCACGGCCACCCTCCACCGCTTCATCGCTCATCCAGCCCTCCGCACCACGTGGTCATGTTCATCCGCAGGCAACGCCACCGCCATTGTTCATCCAACCCCTCCCCGCAACGCCACCGCTCATCCAATCGATCGGCTTTAGTTAGTAGCAGCAGCGGCGAGTCACCCATCGGGTTCGCTAACAGCCATCGATCGATCGCCGGGTTCAAGAACGCAGTAGCTCGCAGCAATCGCCGGGTTCGTTAGAGCCCAACGCCGCCGGGTTTAGTTAGAGCCAACGCCGCACACACGCTGCACGCACGAGAGAAACGCACATCGCCGACTTCTCGACCTCCCACCGTAACCGCAACTCCCAAAATTTTCCTCCCTCGCTTATACCACGGTTTTTTCCGGCCATGGACGGCCCAAGGAATGTCATGCAGCTGCGCTCTCGCCCGCCTAGGACTAAAAGCCCATTTTCTGTCATGATTTTTTTCATAGAAGTAGGAGCCCACCACATCTATGATGATACCGGTTTTTGTCACAATTATCGCTATAGAAGTGTCATATGTATGATGAAAAAATTCGCTCGCCCAAAATGTCGCGGATGTGTCTTTTTTTTTGTAGTGATAGATGTCCTTCTCGAGTGGTCTCAAAAGGCTTTGGAAGATGGGAGGAGAGATGGTGGTCTTGCAATAGAGAAGAGGGAGAGGCGAGACGGTGGTTTTGGAATGGAGATGATGGAGAGGAGAGGAGGTGGTTTTGCAATGGAGAAGATCGTAACAGGAGAGGCGAGACGGTGGTTTTGGAATGGAGATGATGGAGAGGAGAGGAGGTGGTTTTGCAACGGAGAAGAGGGTCATGCTACCAGGATCGGATCTAAATCAAAATCAATTTACCCTTCAATTAAGAAAGCAACCCCACAATAACTAGTCTCCCTTTATTCTCGGGTCATAATTGACCATGATTTTCGCACATAAAATATATGTTATACGCTGCAAAAATAATATAATTTGAAAGTACATTCAGATACGAACCAAACAATACAATTTTTGGTGACATGCATTCACATTTTGCTTGTCAACACAAGACGTGGTCAAACTTTGACCCAAAATACGCAAAACAAAAAAAAAATACTTCCAAGACCAGCGCCACTCTTCCGCTTCTTCTCCGCTTAAACCACCGCCGCCCTCTCCTATTCCAATCTAAATGCAGCGCCGCCTCTCTCCTCTTCCATTTGAAAACCACCGCCTCCTCTCCTGTTCAAGTGCAAAACCAGCGCTACCCTCTCCCGCTCTAATCCAAAACCAGCGCTGCCTCTCCTCTTCCATTCAAAACCCACCGCCGCGCAGTGAAGGTGCTATGGATAAGTAGATCGATGGAGGAGTACAAGCGATACATGAGGATCGCAGCGGCACACCCCTCGTGAAGCTAGCTAGGATGTTCGAGATATAGTCTTGGTTTGACAACAAGGACCAACTAGCGGCGACGGCGACATCCATGGCCAAATATCTGCAATAGAGCGAAAAGGCGGCGATATTCCCTGAGGGAGTCGCCTGAGTACATAGAGCTGCTCTCGGGCCATGGAGCAACAGATTCACCGATCGAATCCGATCGTGAGGGAGCGGTGATGGAGTATCGATCCTAGATGGGGACTCCACCAGAGATTGAAGGATCGAGCATCTATAGGGTACTGCTTGTGAGGGTGTCCGCCAGAGCGAGCCGGTGGAGTCTTCGTCGACCAACCCAACTGCAAGAGGAGAAAAGCAGTTGGCCTGACGACGCTTCCCGCCATTGTCTCCCTCGCTGCTCACATCGTTTCACGGGCGGCTTTCGCCGAGGAATAGGAGGGGCTGCTCTCTGCAGCCCAATAGTCGGGCAGGTTGTGAATTGTCGAGGAGCTTAGGGTTGTCAGATTTGCAGGTTGTGAATTGTGTTTTGTGTTGTGTATTTTGAGAGTACTTTCAGATATGAATATCTTTTGAATTTCAGATTTGCAGATTGAACATATGAAGTATTTTATGAATTCTAGAGATCTATTTTAGCACTTAAAATGTAGTTTCATAGGAGTATAAAAGTGCATAATGTGATTTCGTGAGAAGAAACTGCAAGTTTCAGCCAGATAAGAAATTGCAAGTTCAGGGCCAGATAAGAAATCGCAACTTTCAGAGGCAGTAGCATTTATATTAACATGACATTTTCAAACAGGGTTAACATCATGTTGGAAGTTTTATTCATGGTCTAAAATGGAACTACCAGCCGCTTAACATCATGCTAATCAACATTCATGCATAGCACATCTTCATATGATGCACCACAAAATGCCCACACAATGTCGAAAAGGTAATACGAGAAAAACGAGGGACTAAGTTTTGGCAAGTGTTGATGTGGTTTTGGGCTGCCCTGCCTAGGCTTTCATTTTTAACATGCGCAGCCCACGACCTAGGATGGGAGGTCCATAGGCCTATTTGTATTTTCTTAGGGCCGCCATGTATCGACCGCCTATGGACCTCCCATCCGAGGTTTTATTTTTGGCAGCCCAATTTATGTATTTTTTGAAGAAAACGCAGAGGTCTGTTCTATTTTTCTATATAAGAATAGGAACGCCAGTCCAACTTATGTTTCCTTCTAACTATATTATATATATTTAAATTATTTTATATGTTATTATATATTATTTTATTGTCATCATATATTTAACAGATACTTACATATGTAAGAAAACAATATCCCACATCTTATTAACTTATAAAATAATTTCTTAACAACTAAAATCCTGGATTGTTTTGGCACGAAAATCCTAGTGATTGTGTACAAAAGCTTGGTAAGATTTAAGGACTAATGTAATAATATCACTTATTATTTAAATATATTTATAACAAAATGCTCAGCCCCTTTTTATTTTTTGATAACATTGCTGGCCCAACCCAACATTATAATTAGAATCAGCCCAGCAAAATCGTATTTCGAGAAAGTGCAAATAGCCTGTAATTTTTAGGAAATAAAATAAATGGGCCACATGGACGCTACATTATTTG
The DNA here is from genome assembly GCA_021605205.1 of Aegilops longissima. NCBI lineage: Eukaryota > Viridiplantae > Streptophyta > Magnoliopsida > Poales > Poaceae > Aegilops > Aegilops longissima. The sequence continues at coordinate 8,043 of JAHIAM010002334.1, read as the reverse complement.
TTCACCCAGCCCAGCTAATGGCTGTAATTCAAAAAAGATCAAATTGATCAGTAAATTCTACCGCAAAAAAAAGACTCAGAATTTGAAAAATGGGTTGAATACGCGCTACATTTTTGGAGGCTGAAATGTGGGCCAATAGGTCAAAACCAACGCAAGTCGTTGTCAATTTAGTCAATAAATGATTCTCGATGATGTTAGCCGCTGATTTACATCCAACGACCGCATCCATCTTCAATCTCTTGTCTTCTTCCTCCAGCCGCCGACCACCTCCCGCCTCCGCCGCTGCTAGCAGCTCGCTTAGCATCCTTCGCATGAAGCGCTTACTCCACCTTGGCCAGGCCATCCCTCCACCCTCCACACCTCCTCGTTCTTCTCCACCACCGCCGAACCACACCAAGACTAGAACCAGCTAACCTCAGACACCTCTCCGCTCATGACTTACTCCCCTGCCTTCCCATCTCCGCTTATTGCTGTCTGGGGCCTCGCCGCCCACCACCTTGATGCGCCAAGGCGTGGTCAACATGGTCAACGAACGACACCATCGGAAGTAGATCGTATGCGGAGAGGTCGATACCTGGTTCCACGGCCGCACACTCAGGAAATGCCTCCTTATTACACACAAAATAATGATTCCTCCACCGACATCCGGGACCCACCGAAGGGCCTCAGATTTCACGAAAATAACGTGCTCCTCACCGACATGTCGGACCCACTAGCTATCTTCGACGCAAGGAAGTGCCTCCTTATTACGCACAAAGATGAATACTCCTACCACCGGAACCCAAAGATAGTGGGAGGCTAACTTAGGGCCTACCAAGTTGACGGGACGAAGGGCTTTATCAACTTAGTCAATATGAACGATTCTAGCTCCTGTTATCGCATGATGTTCATCCAACGGCCGTAGTGCTTCTTCAACCTCCGATCTTCTTGCTCACCGCCTAAAACCAGCCACCGGTCGTGCCACGTGCTCCTCGCCTCCCATGGCCGGATGCGATGTCATGGAGGCCTCACCGCCTCTACTACTCCCACCGCTGGCCAGCCATCCTCTACTCACCCACACCCCTGTTATTCCGCTGGCAACAATAGCCTCACACCGCAGCCGAACCAAGAACCTCAGATTTCTCTTCGCGGCATCCACCGCCGTCTTCCCTGCCCGAAGTCGCCCCTTCCTAGTCTCACCGCTGCCCACCGCTGCGGTGCTCTCGGCGCCGGCGTGGTCAATATGGTCAAGGAACGACTTCCATCGGACGTGGATCAGACGTGGAGAGGTCGATACCGGGTCCATGGTCGAGCAAGGAAGTGCCTCCTTATTACACGCAAAATAATGATTCCTCCACCGACAATGGGACCCACCGGACGGCCACCGATTTCGCGAAAAAACGCTTCCTCGACCGCTGGGACACACCAATACATCTTCGCACGCAAGGAAGTGCGTCCGAGCAAAAAAAACGATTCGCTTCGATCGCCGGGACCCACCAGCTACATCTTCGCACGCAAGGAAGTGCGCCCGCAAAAATGATTCGCTTCGACCGCCGGGACCCACCAGCTACATCTTTGCACGCAAGGAAGTGCTCGATACCGGACCCACTGGTTGAACCGCACGAAGCGCCGCTATTCTCGCTGCGAACGGTACGCATATATAGTGGTGGATGTAGAGGCGCCGCACGCGTCGAGTAGAGGTGTGCACGCAGTCGTAGTAGAGGCACGCATGTAGCATGTGTACGCACGCATAACAGCCAGGTGCAAGAAAGAATACGCCACGTGACATGTGTACATACGGCAGGGTCTTGAATCCCTACCGAGCATACGCACGGGTCGTGGCTCGTACATGGCTGGGTCGGAACGGAGAAACAGCGCCGCCGCTGTTTCATGGGGAGGCAACGGAATGCGCCGTGTTCATGGGGAGGCAACGAAATGCGCTATGTTCATCGGGAGGCAACGAACGCTGGGAGCCAACCGCTGGGTCGGAGCGAATGCGTGGTCGTGTTCATCGGGAGGGCTTGGACGGAACAGCGATGGAAACGATGTTCGCGCATCAAGACAACGGAGGAAACGGACTTCCTACGCTCGAACGGGTCCTGTTGATCGAGGGTGTGGCGATCAAGAAAACGGAGGAAACAGACCTTCTACGGTCGAAACGAGGGTCCTGCTGATCGGGAGGGTGTGGCGATCGCAAAACGGATTTAAACGGACCTCCTACGGTCGAAACGGGGTCCTGTTGATCAGAGGGTGTGGCGCATCGCAAAATGCATTTAAACGAACCTCCTACGGTCAAACGGGGTCCTGTTCATCGGGAGGGTTGTGGCGCATCGCAAAACGAACTCCACGAGATATCGCTCATCTCCACCGTCGACCTCCTCCACCTCCACGGCTCCTCGCTCATCCAGCCTCCACCACGCCGCTACTCCACCGCCATCGCTCAACCACCCTCCACGGCACCCTCCACCGCTCTATTGTTCATCCAGCCCTCCACATCATGGGGTCCTGCTCAACCACCCTCCACGGGCACCCTCCACCGCTCATCGCTCATCCAGCCTCCACACCACGGGTCCTCGTTTCATCCAGAGGCAACGCCACCGCCATTGTTCATCCAACCCCCGCAATGCTCACCGCTCATCCAATCGATCGCTTCGCTAGCAACAAGAGCAAAGGAATCGCCGATCGGGTTCGCTAACACCATCGATCGATCGCCGGGTTCAAGAACGCTGAGCTCGCAAAGGCAATCGCTGTTCAGCTAGAGCCCAACGCCGCCGTTAAGGTTAGAGCTAACGCCGCACACACGCTGCAGACGCAGTAATGAGAGAAATGTGCATCACTCGCCCCCAACCTCCCACCGAATCGGAACTCCCCAAATTTTCCTCGCCTCGCTTCTACCACGGTTTTTTCCGTCATGGACGGCCCAAAGAATGTCATGCAGCTGCCTCCGCCCACCCAGACAAAAAGCCCATTTTCTGTCATGATTTTTGTCATAGAAGTAGGAGCCCACCACATCTATGATGATACCGGTTTTGTCACAATTATCGCCATAGAAGTGTCATATGTATGATGTAAAAAATTGCTCGCCCAAAATGTCACGGATGTGTCTATTTCTTGTAGTGGTAGAAGCCTCCGTGGTGGATTCCTTCCCATGAGCTCGAGCAGCCCCAAGATGGGATCTCGTGGATACGTAAAGTTGCGGGGTGGAATTAGGTTTTGGCCCAGACCGATCGCTTCTGGGCAATGAGGTATATATAGGAGGAAGGAGTACGCCGGTGGAGCAAAGGGGGCCCACGAGGCAGGGCGCGCTTTAGGGGGCGCCCTCCACTCGTGGCCGCCCCCCTTCTTTCTTACCGTGGGGTCCAAGTCTCGGATCATATTCGTGAGAAAATCACATTCCCGGGTTTCATTTCGCTTGGACTCGCTTGATATTCCGCTTCTTCAAAACATCAAATAGGCAAAAAACAGCAATTGGGTGGGCCTCCTGTTAATAGGTTAGTCCCAAAATAATATAAAAGTGGAAAATAAAGCCCAATATGGTCCAAAACAAGAGATAATATAGCATGGAGCAATCAAAATTATAGATACGTTGGAGACGATCGCATCCCCAAGCTTAATTCCTCGCTCCCTCTCGAGTAGGTAAATGATAAAAGAAAGAATTTTGATGGAGTGCTACTTGGCATAATTTCAATGTAATTCTTCTTAATTGTGGTGTGAATATTCAGATCCGATAGATTCAAGACAAAAGTTCATATTGACATAAAAATAATAATACTTCAAGCATACTAACTAAGCAATCATGTCTTCTCAAAATAACATGGCCAAAGAAAGTTATCCCTACAAAATCTTATAGTCTGGCTATGCTCTATCTTCACCACACAAAGTATTTAAATCATGCACAACCCCGATGACAAGCCAAGCAATTGTTTCATACTTTTGACATTCTCAAAACTTTTTCGATCTTCACGCAATACATGAGCGTGAGCCATGGACATAGCACTATAAGTGGAATAGAATGGTGGTTGTGGAGAAGACAAAAGAGCGGAAGATAGAATCACATCAACTAGGCGATCAACGGCTATGGAGATGCCCATCAATAGATATCAATGTGAGTGAGTAGGGATTGCCATGCAACGGATGCACTAGAGCTATAAGTATATGAAATCTCAACAAAAGAAACTAAGGGTGTGCATCCAACTCGCTTGCTCACGAAGACCTAGGGCATTTTGAGGAAGCCCATCATTGGAATATACAAGGCAAGTTCTATAATGAAAATTCCCACTAGTATATGGAAGTGACAAAATGAGAGACTCTCTATCATGAAGATCATGGTGCTACTTTGAAGCACAAGTGTGGTAAAAGGATAGTAACATTGCCCTTCTCTCTTTTCTCTCATTTTTTGGGCCTTTTCTTTTTTAATGTCCTTTTTTTTTTTTTTGTCCGAGTCTCATCCCGACTTGTGGGGAATCATAGTTCCATCATCCTTTCCTCACTTGGGACAATGCTCTAAAAATGATGATCATCACACTTTTATTTTCTTACAACTCAACAATTACAACTCGATACTTAGAACAAAATATGACTTATATGAATGCTCCGGCGGTGTACCGATATGCAATGAATCAAGAGTGACATGTATGAAAGAATTATGAACGTTGGCTTTGCCACAAATACGATGTCAACTACATGATCATGCTAGCAATATGACAATGATGGAGCGGTCATAATAAAATGGAACGGTGGAAAGTTGCATGGAAATATATCTCGAATGGCTATGGAAATGCCATGATAGGTAGGTATGGTGGCTGTTTTGAGGAAGGTATATGGTGGGTGTATGATACCGCGTAAAGGTGCGCAATATTAGAGAGGCTAGCAATGGTGGAAGGATGAGAAAAGTGAGTATAATCCATGGACTCAACATTAGTCATAAATAACTCATATACTTATTACAAAAATCTACAAGTTATCAAAGCAAAGTATTACGCAAGATGCTCCTAGGGGATAGATTGGTAGGAAAGACCATCGTCAGTCCCCGACCGCCACTCATAAGGAATACAATCAATAAATAAATCATGTCTGATTTCATCACATAACGGTTCACCATAATGCATGCTACGGAATCACAAACTTTAACACAAGTATTTTCAAATTCACAACTACTCAACTAGAATGAATCTAATATCACCATCTTCATATCTCAAAACAATTATCAAGCATCAAACTTTTCTTAGTATTCAATGCACTCAAAAGAAAGTTTTAGAAATCTTGAATACCAAGCATATTATTATTTTAAGCAAATTACCATGCTATTTAAGACTCTCAAAATGATCTAAGTGAATCATGAGAGATCGATAGTTTCTTTAAAACAAATCCACCACCGTGCTCTAAAAGATATAAGTGAAGCACTAGAGCAAAACTATATAGCTCAAAAGATATAAGTGAAGCACATAGAGTATTCTATCAAATTACAAATCATATATGGCTCTCTCAAAAGGTGTGTACAGCAAGGATGATTGTGGTAAACTAAAAGGAAAGACTCAAATCATACAAGACGCCCAAGCAAAACACATATCATGCGGTGAATAAAATATAGCTCCAAGTAAAGTTACCGATGGAAGTAGATTTAAAGAGGGATGCCTTCCGGCATCCCCAAGCTTTGACTTTTGGTTTCTTGATTATCTTGGGGTGCCATGGGCATCCCCAAGCTTAGGCTCTTGCCACTCCTTGTTTCATAATCCATCAAAATATTTCACCAAAACTTGAAAACTTCACAACACAAAACTCAACAAAATCTCATGAGTCTAAGTAGCTAAAGAAAACAAAAGACCACTTCAAAGTACTGTAATGAACTCATTATTTATTTATATTTGTGTTAAACCTACTGTATTCCAACTTATCTATGGTTTATAAACTATTTTATTAGCCATAGATTCATCAAAATAAGCAAACAACACACTAAAAACAGAATCTGTCAAAAATGTAACAGCCTGTAGTAATCAGAATTAACGCAAACTTCTCGAACTCCAAAACTTCAGAAAAATAGGAAGACCTAGGTAATTTTTATTGATCATCAGCAATTGAATCACTATTTTATCACGTTCTAGTGAATTTTAATAATTGTTTTCGTGAACAACAAGTTTCTGGAAAGTACAAAGAAGATCAAATAACTATCATCCAAGAAGATCCTATAGGTTTAACTTGGCACAAACACTAATTAAAACATAAAACCACATCTAAATAGAAGGTATATGGATTATTTATTCCTAAACATAAGAAAAGCAAAAACTAAAAAATAAAATTGGGTTGCCTCTCCAACAAGCGCTATCGTTTAACGCCCCTATCTAGGCATAAAAGCAAGGATAGATCTAGATATTGCCATCTTTGGTAGGCAATCCATAAGTGGCTCTCATGATAGGTTCATATGGTAATTTTATTTTATTCCTATGGAAGTGTTCCATGCCTTTCTTTAATGGAAATTGGAATCTAATATTCCCTTCCTTCATATCAATAATTGTGCCAATCGTTCTAAGGAAAGGTCTACCAAGAATAATAGGGCAAGAAGGATTGCAATCTATATCAAGAACGATAAAATCTACGGGCACATAATTCCTATTTGCAACAATAAGAACATCATTAATTCTTCCCGTAGGTTTCTTAATAGTGGAACTGCATAAGGTGCAAGTTTAGAGAGCAATCATCAAAATCACGGAAATCTAGCAAATCGCATAAAGTTTTGGGAATAGTGGAAACACTAGCACCCAAATCACATAAAGCATAAAATTCATGATCCTTAATATTAATTTTAATAGTTGGTTCCCACTCATCATAAAGTTTTCTAGGATAGAAACTTCCAACTCAAGTTTTTCTTCATAAGATTGCATCAAGGCATCAACGATATGTTTGGTAAAGGCTTTATTTTGACTATAAGCGTGAGGAGAATTTAGCACGGATTGCAATAAGGAAATACAATCAATTAAACAATAACTTTCATAATTAAATTCCTTGAAGTCCAAAATAGTGGGTTTAGCAACATCTAGGGTTTTGCTTTTTCAATCCCACTTTTATCAATTTTATCATCAAGATCTAAATATCTCAATTTTTAGAACGCCTTTCTAGGTAAAGGTGGATCATATTCAGTCCCATCGTTATCAAGATTCATATTGCAAAACAAAGATTTAATAGGGACATATCAATAACTTTTAGATCTTCATCTTTATTTTCATGGAAATTGGAAGAACACGCTTTAATGAAGGCATCTTCGTGGGCACGCATCCTAGCTGTTCTTTCCTTGCACTCATCAATGGAAATTCTCATGGCTTTGAAAGACTCAATGATATTATGCTTAGGAGGAATAGATCTAAGCTTTAAAGAATCAACATCAAGAGAAATTCTATCAACATTTCTACCCAATTCATCAACTTTAAGCAATTTCTCTTGAAGCAAAGCATTAAAATTCTTTGTGAATTCATTAACTCTTTAACACTATTATCAAATTCAGAGGGCATCTTATTAAAATTTCCGTAAGAGTTGTTGTAGGAATTTCCATAATTATTAGAAGGATTACTAGGATAAGGCCTAGGATTAAAGTTCTCTATATGTTGTTGTTACCAAAATTATTCCTACCAAAAAATTCAGATCCATGGATTCATTATTATTCTCAATCAAAGTAGACAAAGGCATATCATTAGGATCAAGAAACACTCTTAGTAGGAAATAATTTCATAAGTTCATCCATCTTTCCACTCAAAACATTAATTTCTTCTATCGCATGCCCTTTTCTATTAGTAGATCTTTTAGTGTGCCATTGAGAATAATTAACCATAATATTATCTAGGAGTTTAGTAGCATCTCCTAAAGTGATTTCCATAAAAGTGCCTCCTGCGACCGAAGTCTAAAAGATTTCTAGAAGCAAAATTCAATCCGCATAAATTTTTGTATAATCATCCACAAGTTCAAACCATGAGTAGGGCAATTACGTATCATTAATTTCATTCTCTCCCAAGCTTGTGCAACATGTTCATGATCAAGTTGCTTAAAATTCATAATATCGCTTTCTAAGAGAGATGA